>JAOXJP010241294.1:0-23158 GCA_025762735.1 Platanus orientalis | reverse complement strand
AACAGGATTCATGTAGCCGACCCCAAATAGTTGGGATAAGGCTGTTTGTTGTTGTTGTTGTATATATATATATATATGCTTTCGATCATAGTGAAAAATTGTAGCAACTCCATGGACATAACTCAAGTTAGGTGAACCACGTAAATTTGATGTTCTTGTCTCTTTATTTCTTAGATCTTTATTCTGTTTTATTTCGTTTTCTCATGATTCTGATGAGGGTAAAATCCTAAGGGGACTGTTCTTAATTCTTACGAAAGAACTATTCCTTGTCTCAAGATCAGAAAATACTTCTTTGAGTTGGCCAAAACGTTTTCTCATAGTTGGATAGAGATAATCCTATCATCATCTGATTCCAATCTCATACAACCTTAACCATTGACAAAACCATAGATCTTGGGTCTCAACAAAGGCAAAAGGCAAGGAAGCATCAGTGTTTTCCATAGCAATTACTTGCTTGGTGTCAACCTGATTGACAAAAACTTGCCAAAGTTAATAGAAGATGATGGTAGGAATATCTTGATGTTGAAGAGAAAGAAGAGAGAAACAAACCACAATTTCACTCGATCAAGAGGCTCACCAAAAATAAATAAATTCTTCACTTCCCACGATGACTTAATACCATAAAAAGATGACGATACCAATAGCTGGGATGCACCCCACAAGAATCCGATCTTAGGACCACTGTCATCATGTGAAGCAATGTAGATAGGTTTTTGGGCGAGTTCTAGAAAGGAAAAGGTAAAAGATCATGCATTTATTGAATGAGACTTGCGAAGTGACGTTTATTTTGTCATATTTGACTGGAGCGTTTCTTGTGCCAGATGCAATTAAAGAGGCCGATCGTTTAATGAATGGTCATGATGATCGACTATGTGGACCATATGACTGGCATAGACCACCTGAGAATGCATGGAGATTAGAGAAGCAATATTCATTGAAACTTATTAGTCCTGTCTGCTTATGTCCTGTTAGGACCTGTGCACAACCTAAGTGCAAGGTTTGGCATAAAAAAATGGTTATGCATAGGTTATACACATCTTTTTATGCTAAACCGTGCACTTAGGTTGTGGACAGGTCCTAACAGGACATAAGCAGATAAGACAGGATCTAAACCCATTATTCTTACCAGTGACAACATCAAAAACATTATTTCTTCATTGATAATCTAACTTCAAAAAATAGTAAAGGAAATTTATTCAATGAGGTCACATGTGGAAGTGCTTTTCAGCCTTTTATTGGAAAGTCATTAGTCCCCTGTGAAAACAATGCAATGTTTAAAAGGTGCTTCCCACATTTTAAACATTGAGTGGAAATTCTACTCACTCAAAGCAGCCCATCTAGATTTTCTTTCGGTTCCTGGTCGGGTCATCCCCAATTTTTATAAACTTTCATAATTATGGCTTTCTTAAGTAATTTTTGGATTTATTTTCCTAGTTTATATTAAACTATTCGGTATATACTTGGTCCAAGTGTGATCGGTTTTTCCGAGTATTATAACACTGATTTAGACTCCAATCGAGGGGAATCAAAAAGCATGTTTAGTTTAAGAAAACCAAAGTTCATATGCACAATCAAATAATGATGGATGCCCACAAATAAGTCTTGGAGAAAGAAAAAAAAAAAAAGCTTAAGTTGTCCATGGACATGCTGAAAGGTCGCAGAATTTGTTGAGATGGTGAGAGAATGGGGGGACCATGCTGAAACTGCAAAAGAGAAAAGAAGCTCCATGGGTATTCTTCTAAGTATATGCCAGTCTTCATGGCATATCCAAATCTAAAGCCCGAATCACATATTATAAATCCCCTCAAAGTTTTCCAGCTACACGAGCTCGACCAGATGAACAAGGCATGTGTAGGGTAGGGGAATAACAGTGCAATCCTCCTTTGGCAGAGAGGCCATGCACGTTTTTGAGTACAAGACTATTTGCCAAAGGAGAATTGCCCAGCCATTCTCCTATCCAGTTATCTGTTATTGATGCTTGCATTGGCAGTGCCAGTCTAAGGCGTGGATCATTTAGATAAAGGTACGATAGCTTTCGACATAAGATAGCTGATTTTCTATCTTTTGATTTCCCTCATGTTTACGACATGCTGCACACGGGTTTGTGTTCTATCGATTAGGCATGCATGATAGAGAATCTCCAACCGGTCCTGGCTTAGATCATGGTATACATGGTAAGAAGTACTGTACTGTGCCAGTGCAAGGCCTCAATTGTGTTGAAGTAGAACCCTAAACCTGTCATTCTCCATGTCGTGCCTGAAGTTTCATGTAGACTCTCTCTCCCGCACACACACACCACTGATGTTAAAAAGAAAGAGAAAATGAAATTGGTACTGTGGATGAACATAACTCTTTGTTGCTCTCGATAGTATCAATAAGATTGAAGACGACGGACCCCACATAACCTCCATATGACAGTTCATAATAATATTTCAAACATCATGTTGAGATGTCTCAAATTCAACCTGAAAGTGGTCCAAAGTGCAACCCATTTTTGTGTGATCTAAATAGTGACCCGTTTATGACCTGGTTATGACCCAATTTTGGGTCTGATGACCCAAACCGGCTTTGAGGGTATTTTGGGATTAGACCCCCAATATGTTGTAGAGTTTCTTGGGATGCACACTGCTATAAAGAGGTTATTCGCAGGTTTTATAAGTATTAAGAGAATTTTTGGAGAGTTCTTTGAGGTTTTGTTCATTTTTGGGTTTTGAAAAAACCTTTGTATCTGTAATCTTTATTTCTCTGAAGCTTTTAATGGTATTTGCCTGTAGATGTATGCAATCTTTCTAAATAATATAAATCTTGTATTTGGGTGATTGTTCTTTTGTGCTTACTGTTTTCTTGTCCGATTCACACCGACTAATGAGACTTCAAGCATGCTGCTCACTTGTCGAGCAACACAATGTTTCCAGCTATCTGATGTCAGCAAATGTGGGCACCAAGAAAATCTGCCCACTGAAAATGTGCACATTTTCATGGAAAGAGGAGGCCGAACTAAGTAGATTCCACGTCATAAAATGACTATATTTGTACGGATGCATGCATCTAATCAGCAATCACAGTGTTTTAAGTTTGGCCAAAATCATAAAATTTTCCAGTTCTGCTTCATGAACTCGATATCAAAACTATAATAATTCAAATTTCGATCAAATTCAGCTGGTTCTTAAGTGAAATATTATAATATCGTAAGTGAAATTTCAGCAGAAACCAAATTAATCCATGTTGGCAGTCCTCTAAACCATTAACGTTAGCTAATGTTTCTTTTTGGACATTTGCTTCGTTTTTTTTTTTTTTTTTTCCAAAATAGAGTATAATCATTCTAAGAAAGAAGTCACCTGGGAGCGTACTTAAGCAGGGTAAAAAGAAAGCCTTTCTTTTTCTCTTCTATATGGAGACAAATAGATCCTTCCCGAGAAATCTTACCCACTTTTCTTGATAAAACACCGATCACATTTGCATATTTAATACATGCCAACTTAAATGACCAACTGTGGACATTTATCTATCTGGCAGCAGTCATATATATTTAATATATGACAGGTGCAAGCCAGGTTATGGGACATATGCATGCATGGATATATTTGTACATTACTGCCCCCCAGAGAGAGAGAGAGAGAGAGAGAGATTATCTACTAATGATGAATATGGCTGTCCATTAAGCCGCTCTGGTCTAAAGTCCGATTGTTTGGCTTGATGGTCTAGGTAATCTTAAGTTCAGACTGTGCCAAGTTCGAGCTATGACTTTAGGTCGGAAGTAATTTTCGGACTAAGTTCGGGCAGGCCTTAGCTCAGCCTGAAGTACCCGACCTGACCCAATTTATAAATCATTTTATAGGAAAGTATATATGATATATAATATTATAATTTTTTGAAATTAACTACTAGATGTAGTGTCTAATAAATAAAAAATTATGACAAAAAGTAGTATGACAATGTGAGATATGACAAATAATTTGTTTTATAAAAATTGGGTAACAACAAATTATTATTTTTTTTTTTTTTTTTTTTTTTTTTGAATTTGATACATCAACTATAAAAAATAAAAAAATAAAAAAAATAAAAGAATTTGGTATGTCCTTTCGAACACTTTTTAAAATTAAAAAAATGAATACTTTTAACATTTTTAGCGGTTCATGCAGTACAAACTTTACACGAAGCCTATTGTTTTATAATGGGGCTGAGTCTAGGCTGACTGTATCAGGCTGAATTCAGGCTTAAGCCGAACTCAGGCCCATGTATTAAACACCAGACGGAGTTTGGGCTGGTCTTAGCCTAGCCTAATTGAAAACCCTTGATGCGTACAAACTAAACGTGACGAAGACATGTGATTGAACCACCATCATTACCCATTCGTGAACAAACAAGTGATAAATAATAGTACCCATTGCATTACAAGACCTAGAACGTAGTCATCAATGATTGCGTGAAATACAAGACAAGTACGTATTTAACGATTTTTAAACCCAGGATCAGGACTACATCAAGGACAGTAGCTATTGAATTCACCAGAGGTATTTTTTGCTACTGACTTAATTTCAGGTTATGCATGTAAAGTTCGACATGCCACCCTCCTATAAGAGAATGCCTAGTGCTTTATCGAAGGAAAGCCAATGCAATGGAAACATCATTTGAAGTTTTGAACTTCGTCTTCTCAAGGCAAATTACACTGGATTGGTCCTTCGACATGCAACTTAATTCTTAGTCAAACATCCGTACAGAGAGATTAGGAGCAGAAAAGGACCACATTTGCAATGAAAGTTTTGAAGCAGATATTGTTAGTATAGTAAAAACGACATTAATATTTCATGTGATGAGATACAAGTTTAAACCACTTATGATCTATGTAATAAAGAATATTCAGTAGCAAATAAATCAATAGTTATACACAATACAAGGATTTTTACATGGTTCGGCTCTTTGGCCTGCATCCAGGGATTCCATAGGTTCTTCATTAGAAAGTAGAGAAATATATGTTATAATAAAAAGACTATCATTTTCTCAACTCAAACCCAAGCCCCAAGAAAACCTAAGAACCTACTACACCTGTAATTCTATCTATCAACCTTGAAGAGTACATTTCTCATCTTCTCTCACAACCTAAAGAAGAGTCATGTCTTTTGATTACTTTGAAGAAATCCCCCAAAGAGAAAACCCTAGAAGAGAAAAGTAAAAAAGTAACCACCACTTTTTTGGAGAATTAAATAAAAACCCCTCTCACTTACATATATATCCTTCCCTGAAAGGTAATAACCAACTTCCTTTTTGGATGTTAAGACCTCATCCATCAGAGTTCTTGCCAATCCAATAGCTAAGAAATAAGACAAACCCAACAATGATGCCTACCAAGACATCATGGACATGAAATTTCTTTTCCTTATTTTTTTGAATTTAATGATCCACTTAATGCACAACAATGTCTACTGGATGAATGAGGCACAACATAGGAGAAGTAATGGTCGATGTAGATACGGTCTTATAAGACATTGGAAGTAGCCGTGGGGTTGGTGAGGGGGAGGGGATCGTGTCTGCATTGTATTGTCTGAAAAATTCAAAATAATCTCTGACTCATGTTCTCCTCAACAAGACATAAAGCATAGAGGAAATAAATAGAGGACAAACATAGATCGACAAAAAAAAATTTACATGATTATTCTGTAATGTTTCTCATATAGGGCCAGTTCGTATTTATATACAATGCATGCTCTTAATGAAAAAGGGAAAACTAATTGATGTGGGATTAATAGAAATTCCAAAAATTTGAAATGGACATCCCAAAAATCACATCAATACACCACATATGCAAATTTTTTTGGTGAGCAACATCATCTTTAAGAGGCATCCTCTTGCCACCCAACTTCATCATAAATTTCACTTCACATGGCTCCTTGTTTAATTATTTTAAAGTCATTGGATTATTTTCCCAGTTCAAGAATGTCCTCCCTTCTTCCACAGTCCTAAAGAGTAACTAAGACCTATTCAATCACATTTTCATGGTCCAAATGAATGTTTGCCATTTTTTATTTACAAAAATGATTGTTTGTATTGACACAGGCCTTTGTAGGCGTGACATTGATTGACACATGATGTGTTTTTGAATTTGGTGTCTCTTTTTTGACACCTACTTTTTCAACTGAACACTTTTTTGGACATTTTTACCACCCAATACAATACATGTCAGCTTCTAATTCACCATAGACACTACATACACTTTTAAATCACAGAACATTTGTTGGGTTTTTATTATTCTCAATGAAGAAGATCCCCATACATATTCATTAGCAAACATATTCAATAATAGTCTAGATCATTAATTACATACTTATCCATCTAGGTGTCTAAAGTATATATATATATATATATATATATAGATGGGTAAAACAAGTAAGCTAATCAATTGATCTTCTATCCTCTCTTTTACTATCCAACTAGTTTGTGTGTGTTATAAGATACTGAAAGAATTAGAAAGTCTTTATTTTTGCAATCCAATTGTTGCTTTGAGAGATGTTTAGATTTTTTAAAACTCCATGGATAGGCAGAAGAAAATGTTATCCCCGCTTGGACCAAGACATAACTTTAACCAAAAGTTTATTGAGATCTTTTTGCTCAAATAAAAATTAAGGTGAAGCAAAATCAAAAAAGTGTTGGGGCTGAATTCACCAAACTGATTGATAACAACCTTTCACAAATTTGTTGATTTTCACAAGTGAAAATACCATGAATAAAGGACTCATTGGTTTTCCTAAAAGGTGATACCAAGAATTGTGTAGAGAACAAATCTTGATAAATTAAAACTTTATACAATATTCAATTAATAATAATGCTCCATTACATTGCTACTTATTTATAAAATAAAGACCCAAAATATAGAAAATCCCTAAACAAATCTAAAACAATTCATCCAAAAATTCATATGGAAAGATTCCAATCACATGCATCTTCTTTGATCAAATTTTCTACCTTGATATTGTTCGATTTTAACCTTTTGTCGTGAAACAATGTTTGTAGCCTTTGAAATCTTCTTTCCAACATTATGAATCACGTCATTTGAACATTTGTGTATCTATAATTTGAGAATGAGAAAGAACATAATGAGTGATAAGAGAGTCAACCACAACCCTTTTATGAACAAAATGAAAATCCAACTTTATGTGTTTGTACAAACATGAAACACTGGATTTACTGTCATATAAATTGCACTAGTATTGTCATAAAACAAAATTGGAGGAGTATGTAGACAAATACCAATATCTCAAAGAAGATAATTAATCCATGTGAGTTCAACAATAGTAAAGGCCATTAAAAGATATTCAGCTTCAGCACTAGAATGAAAATTAGTAACTTTTTTCTTTTAGGCCCAAGAAATACAATTAGCACCCAAGTAATTAAGCACAATAGGCAGTAGTATAACACCGAGTATTTGGACAACCTGCCCAATCAACATTAGATGAAGAAACAAAAGATTGAAGAAGATTGAAAACTTAACCGAATACCATAATCCATTGTACCCTATAAATAGTGCAAAATACACTCAATAGCCTGAAAATGAGGAGTGTCAACTTAATGCATAGAATGATGCACCAACTTAACAACATGTGATAGATCTAGCCGGGTAAGAGTGGGATACAGAAGAGAACCCACAATAATAAAATAGTTACTAGCATCAACCAAAGGTCCATCAATAGTGTGAAGATTATGCTTTTGAGCAAGGGAAGTGCCAATAGGTCTATAATCAAGCATAGAGCCTTTGGAAAGGATTTCAAAAGAATATTTTGCTGAGAAATAAAGAGACCTCTAAAAAATAGAAGAAATCCAGTACCTAAAAAATAAATTAGAGGACCAAGATGAGATAAGAGGGAAGGCTTATTACTGGTAACAATAATATCATCAACATAAATTAACAATAGAATGGTATCATCATTGGAACAAAAAAAACACACACACACACACAAAGAGGAGTCCACTTTATTGCAAAAGAAAGTAATATGGAGAAAAAATAGAATAAAACAATCAAATCATGGTCAATGAGATTGTTTGAGCCCATAAATAGCCATAACAAACATGCTTTGGAAAATTAGAATCATAAAAATTAGGTGGTTGTTCCATATTAACAACTTCCTTAAGATGACTCTATAAAAAGGCATATTTTATAACAAGGTGTCTAATAAACTACCCAAGAACAATAGCAATAAAAAGAACTAAATAAATAGCAATAAGCTTAATAACAAGACTAAAAGTCTCATCGAGATCTATAACAATTAATTGGTTGTAACCTTTGGCAACTAACCTTGTTTTAAATCGTTCGATGGAACCACCTGACTTAAGCTAAGTTTAAAGATCAAACGAGATCTAACAACATTCATATCAGGCTATCTAAGTACTAATCAAGTCCCATGTATTATTCGGTTTCAAAGGTGTAAAGTCTTCATTATAGCAGCCACCTAATGCAGAGTTTGTACATATTTCATACTACTCTTGGGTATAGCTTGATCATAGAGTGTAAGGAATTCAAGGCTTGTTGGTCACGAGCCCTTTTTTTCTAGTAATCATAGGATACACATCAATAGCTAATGATGTGGAAGGTAAGAGAATTGAAGTCAATGATGTAGTAGCCATAGGTAGATCAATGTAGAGAGTGTCTTGTAAAACCGACACTTGAGAAGGTAAAGAAGAGCTACAAGACAAACCACTATCACAGGAACTGATAATAAAGCAGCAACATAAGGTGCCAAAGTAGACGTTGAGCCATCTGTAACAAGAGCAACAATGGTAATTTGATCTTTAACACCCATAATAGGAGCAACAACAGGAGTACCATCAACTTGTGGTATGGTATCTTGTGGCATGGTAGGAGAAGCTTGATCCTCAACAACTAAAATAGGACCGCCATCAACATGCAGGTGCATCACAATTATCAAAAAGAAGAAGTGCCAAGTGGTGTGGTACCAATAAAGCACTTGCTTTAACAACTGTTGAGGCAGGCATTAGGGACTTGAAGAACCAGCTCGAAAACTCAGAATATGTAGAAATATATTCATTGTTCTGAGACAAAGGTAGCAACAGCTTAGGATTAGTACAAGGAGAAATTGTCTCATAAAAAACATGATAGGAAAGATATACTCTTTTGGAAGGAAGGTGGAGACATCTACAACCCTTATGTTAGATTGTATCCAATAAAAACACAAGGGTAAGATTCAGCCTAAACATATTCTTAGAATAATTGTGCAGTTAAGGAAAACAATTGCAATCAAAAAACTTCAATGAAGTTCAATGAGGATTAACACCATAAAACTTAAAAAAATGGTCTTTATCTTAAGGATAGATGAAGAAAACCAATTAATAAGATGTACTATAGTCATAAAAGCTTCAACCCACAACTACTTAGGCAACTAAACATGAAAAAGCATAGTAAGCCCTATTTCAACAATTTGTCTATGTTTCCTTTTCTACCACTTCATTTTGTTATGGTGTACCTATTGCTCTAGATGAATCAAAAAGGTCTTCAACTCAAATTCTCTCCTTCCAACATACTGAAAATTTTAATTTTACATCCAAATTGATTTTTCACGATCTTTGAAATTTGAGAAAAGTATTGAAAAAATTTGGATTTATTTCTCAAAGAGTATAACAGTGTACTATCATCAACAAAGTTGATGTAGTATTTAAAATTCTGTGTTAAAACGACATGAGCTGGTCCCCATAAGTCACAATGAATCTTAGCTAATGGAATAGTTGCAATTTTATTATTTAAGAAAAAAATAAAAGAGAACTTTTTTCCATCTAACAGCTATTACAAACATTCTCAATTTTCATCAAAATAAAAACATCAATAATTTTCTTAGAATCTAAAACCTGAAGAAGGGATATTCAAGTTGCTGATGACAAAGATTCACTAATGCCATGCCAAACTTTATTGCTACTAACTCTGTAACTGCACCCCCTTTATCTAACACATTTAGGCCTCCTTGTGTATGCCCCATTATCGTTATCTTCCCTATTGTTTGGTCCTTTATCTGAAAACTAGAAGAACAATTTTTAAAAGTACATGAGTGATCTTTTGTCAACTGATTGACTCAAATACAACTAAAACATTATTGAGGTCTAATTTTCCATGAGGAGAATGCAACTTGGCATTTTGAATGTAAGAAATTTGTAAATGTGAACCATCACCCACAATAACATTATTATGTTGATTCTAAATAGTGGATTACTGAAAATTACCTACATTTGGTGTCATATGAGATGTGGCTTCAGCATCTATGTACGGATCTGGACGTTGTGTATCCGATTATGTAGTAGCAACCACAACCCAAGGTAATTTTTTTATCTACATCATAAGCATAATCATAACTAAACCAGCACTTAGCATTTATATGGCTAAGATGACAACAAATCTGAAAGTAAGGAACATTATTTTAAAATGAATTATTTTAACTATTCTGATATTTGCCTTCTTGATTTTGAGATTCACCCTGTTGAAACAATCCATTATGAGTATTGGGTTGATTTGGGGGTGGACGGTCGGGTAAAGGTTGATTGCCATGACCTTGTGCATTTTGGGGTTTACTAGCAGGAGCAATGCTACTCCCTCTAGATTTGAACTGTTGGTCACTGCCATGGCCCCAACCAAAAAATCTCCTTCCATCATTGCATTGAGCAGCAAGGGAAATTTTTGGATTAACACCTCGTTTTCCTCGTTATCGTTTCCATCATTCTGAAGACAATAACGTTGAAGCAGAACAACAAACTGATTGAACATTGGGAATGAAAGGAGTCTTTTCTTGCCAAGATAATGACAGAGTTGAATGGTTTTATCTTCATTGGATATTGGTTTTTGTATTACTATAAGACCCTAGGAATCCTCTTAAACTTCATGAGAAACTCACCCCCAGAGTGTGCTTTCTTTCTTAAACATCTAAAGTAGTTGGAGTTCTCCTTCCTTAGTTACTTGAAGAAAGATTTCTTCTAAGCATTTCTATACTTCTCGTGATGTATTCAAACCAACGACATAGCTAACGGCTTCTTATAAAAGCACGCTTGTGATCCAGCTATGCAGCAACAAATCTACATGTTTCCAATCCTCCAACTTTGGATTTGGAGTCTCTCCATCCAATTTTGTCTTCTTCATTGGTGGAGGCACAACCTTATTGAGCTTAAAACTCTGAATCAAAGGAAAAATCTGCATTCTCCATATGAGATAGTTGGCAGCATTAAGCTTAACCAAAACTATCATAATGAGATGATGGAGATCAGTAGTAGAGAGAGAAGGATGTTGATGGTCCAGTCATTCATCTGTGTGTATCAAGAACTCAAGGCTCTTATACCATGAAGAAATTTAGTCTTGGTTTTGAGAGAAATGAAAGAGTTTTCTTGAAAAATGTGTAAAGATCTTTTTAGACTTTTATTTATAGTTAGGGCTGAACAAACGTATACAATAAAATCACAAAAATATGGAAACTATCCAAGATAGAGAAATCCTATCTACCTAGAAATTGAGGAACCCTATTCGTAAACCAAACTTTTATTCACCCAGGATTTCATGGTAAGCTCTCTCTAAACACAGTTGTACTTGTGGACCCACAACAACTAAAGTCTTTCCTCACTGATGCAGCGGAATAGCAAAGAGAAGAACATGTCATTTTCCTTTGGTGAGGAAATCTTAGAATCCACTAAGAATAAAGAAGAAGAGAAAACTCTTTTTGAAATATTATTAATCAAAAACTGAGTTTCCCTAAGGGCTACAGTGCTCTTAAATAAAGAACGAAACCTTAATTCATGTTAGGCACAAAATTAGGCTAATTTGGAAAATTTTACTGAAAATAGTAAAATTGAGATAATAAAAATCAAATCCTACGGTCTCTAAGAGACATCCCAGAACAAACAGGATATTATTCTGACTTTTAAAATAAAAATTATATCGAAAAGAAAAGTTATTAAAAATAGCAAAAACGCTGATTTGAGGACCTTAACAAAAGAATTTGTGCTAAAACTGGCGATGCTCATGGCAAAGTGATGAGTTTTGATCCTTGCGACGATTCCCTTCAGCTCACCAAATTTTATGCATTTCCGTCACCGGGGCCCATGATTTCTAGTAGTTCTTTTGAGCCTTCTTGCGTGCTGATGACTTCTATTAGTTCCTCTGTTCAAGGAAAGTCTATACTGTCTGTTCTACATCACTTACTATGCCAAGTGTTCTATTATCCACATCATCATTAAAACCATATTGTGTATAGTAAGTTTTCTCTTAATTATAACTGTTGAGTTTTTAAAATCTAAATATGGAAAAGAAAAGTATGATAAAGGATGCTTAATATTATAGAGATTTGGGCTAAAAATTAGCACCAAGGGTGAGTTTTGAACACGTGGACTCTTGGACTTCCACCTAAGTGGCTGTGTAAGATTCGTAGGCTGTTTGAAACCTTCTCTGGACAGTGGATAGGTTCCATCAAGGATTACGAACCATCATTAAGGCATCTCCTTCCTGTAAAATTTAAACCAATTTAGGAAGGAATCCATGATGAGGTGCTACCTACGAATGCATACATGTACACTTGCGAAATTGCCCCTTATGTATATACATTGAAAACTTGTCTCTCTAGGGGACATCTATTGAGTCTTGACACCGATGACAAAGAAGGCCACAGGTGGATGATAAGAATATGCGAGCTTCATAGCAGATAAGAGAACATGCTCTCGGATCTTCTTTCTCAAAATGTTGCTTTTGGATCTATATTTTTATTTTTCCTTAGTTACTTATTTTTTAGGATGCTTTATTGACCATGGTAAGGTGAAAGTAGGGGCAATAGTCTTTTGATGACTTGATGGTCCCCTCATATATAACAATCATAGATAGACTTTCCATTCCTTTCTGTTGCCTTCATTTTTTTATGGTAGGGACGTTTTTTGTATGAGAATTGTGCCAAGCAACATGTGATAGATTAAAGGAAGAGAAAGAAAAATAATATAATAAGCATATTCCATACATAGGCCATACAAAGCTGGACTCCATTTTGTGGCTATTAGGGCTTACTATATTTGTTTCTTAAATTGTGTAATTGTGTTTATTAAGAATGGGTTGATGACCAAAGCTCTCTCTCTCTCTCTCTCTCTCTCTCTCTCTCTACACCCATATGACACACTATCCTTGATTGGTTATCTGCTCATAATCCATACTAATCTCCACTTCCAGCTGCTACAATTTTGAAAGGTGGACCAAGTTTCAGAAGTGAAAATCTATATGCAAAAACTTGTGTACGACGAGCGTAGAAAGAATAAAAGGAAGAAACTAGACAAACGTTTTCAAACACGCAGAGAAGGCATTGTTTCATCGGATATACTTATGCTTTGAGAGCATATTCAGGCTTCTTAAACCTATATAAGAAAGATCATCAGGCCATCACTCCATAACCATCAAAGGGTGCGTGCAGCTGCATTACAGGGAAAAAACACTTTTGGCAGTCGGCCATTCAACCTTATGTGTCTCAGCTACATGTTCTTGCAGTGTGCCAACTGCCAAAGGAGATTTGCCCGGCACTTCTTCTGTACTACATTTTACTTCACATCAGAAAGTGTTCCTGATTCTTCTGCAAATATTGTATAGACTTTTAGTTGTAGATTCATTTTATTTTGTTTCATCTCTTCTACAAGTGAAACTTGAAACTTCAACAGAAAAATCACAATTTGCATGCTACTATGTTTCATTTAGGTGGCATTTGTGAAGGTTGATGTTCATTGTACTTCATCACTCGGGGCACAAACTTTTTAATCAACTAGGTTTCTTTGGCTAGAGGTTCAAACCATCTAAAAGTACAACATCAAGTCGATTGGCTTAGCTTGATCTTTGCACATTTGGTTAGTGCATGCACGAGCTTGTGCTCACATATATACTCACTTTTAGTTGCCACTTTTGACTCTTGTTGGGCATAACCTGTCTTTCTTCTGTTTTCATTATTTTTTGGCATCTCGTATTGTATTATTCTTTATATCTAGTTCAAGAAAATAAAAAACCTATATATTTGTTCAATTTCTTTTTCATTGTTGTATCAATAGGCAGCAGAAGTTAAAAGTAATCTGGCTTGAGTTTGAATCATCTCCATTTCATGGAGAGAGAGACATGACACTTGACAAGGATAATTTGCTAGCTTCACACACACATGGGGTCCTTATCCTAGTGTAATTAAACAACCACACTACTCATCTTATGTTTACCAAAAACGAAATAGATGTTCTGTCCAGGACACCAGGTAACTTCACATGGAATAAAATGGGTAGGGGTTAGATGAAATTTCAAATGCCCACCCATTTTAATGTCCAAATGAAGTCATCAGGTGCCCTGGACAGGAAATTTGCTCCCTTACCAAATACCTCTTGTCAGGCGTACTTTCACATGCTAATTGGAACACACTTTCTAATGCTGACATTTTAAATCTTTTTTACTTATTATTATCATTTTTAAGTTTTTAACTTCTGCACTGACTTATGAATCAAGAGTTGAAAGCCAGTTAATGACTGCAACAGCTGAATTTCGAGCGCCCCTGGCTGTTCCACTTCATATATCAAAGAAAAGTACACTTGTGGAGGCTAAATGAGACACCATGTTTGAGTCAGGTTATGGAAATTGGAATTCTTACAAAACATGATGTTTGAGGGATGTTGTGTATTAAGGAAGAAGAGGTAGGAATCAGTTAATACGGTTATAGAGTGGTTATAATGGTTAATGTAAACAGTTGTAACAAACAAGGAATATATCTTTTGTAACTGTGTAAAAGTCTAAAGGAGTCATCTTTTTTATAAATAAGATAATGATGCAGATGGTCTGAGTTTTCTGGAAATAACAACCAGAAAGAAAAGAATTTCTTCGAATCCAATCCCTAAGAACAGAGAGAAAAACCACACAAAGCTCACAAGAAAAATGGGAATAATCTTCTATATCTTCCAATACTCTCCAGCTATTGTTATAGCCATTACAAACCTCCCAAATCTGTTGTGCAACAAACAAAATATCCAAAACAGAAAGAAAACTATCCCAACAAACCAGAAAAGTGTTCGAAATAACAAACTAACAAATTGTTCAACAAATGACATCAGCAAAGTTAAACGACACTTCGTTTAGTAGTAGCAAACGACCCTTGTTAGCTTTTAAACGACCAACTCCTACATCAATTCCCTCCATCTTCAAAAGAACTCGTCTCAGAGTTCACAGTCAGAGTAGGAGCTCCATCTGGTGGGAAATACTCGTAAATATCATCAACGTTGAAGGTTGAGGAAATCTGTAAGTCCTGGGGCAAGTCAATAACATAGGCATTGTCACTGATTTTATACTTAATTCAGAAAGGCCCTATCTTCTTTGCTTTCAGCTTGTTGTAAGTCCCAACTGAAAATCTCTCTTTGCGCAAGTGAATCATCACCAAATCCCCTTCAGCAAAAACCTTCTCACGACGATGTGTATCTGCCTGAGCTTTGTAGCTAGCATTAGCTTCTTCAAGTTGCTGCTTGACCTCCTTATGCACTTGGACAATCTGATCAGCTAAGTCAGCAGCCGACTTGCTCCTTGGTTTTGGAAGAGCGATAAGATTAACTGTATGGTTTGGGACTTTGGTATATACTACAGCAAATGGGGCCTTGCCTATGGACTTGTTAACCATGTTGTTGTAGGCAAACTCAGCTTGAGGAAGTGCAATATCCCACTACTTGGGCTTGTCTCCAACAATACATCGAATCATTGTTCCCAGAGTTCTGTTCACAACCTCAGTTTGGTCGTCAGTCTGAGGGTGATAAGCGCTGCTAAACTAAAGAATAGTGTCAAAATGCCTCCAAAGAATCTTCCAGAAATGACTTACAAACATCACATCACGATCAGAGGTGATTGTGCGAGGTATTCCATGCAATTTCACTATTTCCAGAAAAAACAAATTGGCTACATTGCTTGCATCAGCAGTCCTTTTGCATGGAACAAAATGTGTCATCTTGGAAAATCTATCAACAACGACAAAAACTGAATCTACTCCTCGCTGGGTCCTTGGTAATCCAAGAATAAAATCCATAGATAAGTCCTCCCATATATTCTCTGGTATTGGCAAAGGAGAGTATAAGCCAGTGTTATGTGTTTTGCCCTTCGCACTTTGACATATCCCACATCATTCAACAAATCAACTTATTTCTTTTCGCATGTGTGGCCAGAAAAATTTCTCCTCAATCATCTCTATAGTCTTATCCCTGCCAGTGTGTGCTGAGAGACCACACGCATGAGCTTCCCTAATTATTTGCTCTCGTAAAGATGAACGAGGTACACAAAGCCTACTACCTCTAAACAAATATCCCTCCTGAATATGATAGTCTCCATTTGTTTCTTTCTCTAAACAACTTTTCCAGACATCCCCAAAATCCATATCATCAGAATACAACTCTTTCAAGTAATCAAAACCAATTACCTCTGTATGCAGAGTAGTCAGCAAATAACTCGGACAACTCAAGGCATTTGCAACTTTGTTTTGGAACCCAGCCCTATGCTTAAAAACAAAGGTGAATTTCTGAAGAAAAAAAACCCATCGAGCATGCATTCGACTAAGAGTTTTTTGCGTATTCATAAACTTCGACGCCTGATGATCACAATGCAAGACAAACTCATTGTGAATCAGATAATGCTCCCAATGCTGCAATGCTCGGATAATAGCATACAACTCCTGCTCATATGTTGTCCATTTCTGCCTTGCATCATTGAGCTTCTCACTAAAAAACTCCAATGGACGACCCTCTTGAGATAGTATAGCTCTAATCCCTATCATAGAAGCATCAGTTTCAACTTCAAACACCTTACTAAAGTTTGGCAGAGCTAATATAGGAGCTGTTGTGAGCTTCTCTTTGATGAGTTCAAAACATTCTCGTTGTTCCGTGCCCCACTTGAACCTTCCTTGTTTCATACAATCTGTTAAAGGGGCCACAATGGTGTTGAAATGCTTAATGAAGCGACGATAGAAGGTGGCAAGACCATGAAAACTCCTTACTTCATGAACTGACTTGGGTTCTGGCCACTCTCTAATAGCCTGCACTTTTCTCTCATCTACTCTGATTCCTTCAGCACCCACTACAAAACCAAGAACAAGAGCTGACTAACTAGAAATTCACACTTCTTTAAGTTGAGGAACAACTTATTTTCTCTAAGAACCTACAAAATCAATCTTAGGTGATAAAGATGATCCTCAGTATTCCTGCTATATACAAGGATGTCGTCAAAATAAACAACAGTGAATTTTCCAATAAATGGTTTGAGTACTTCATTCATGAACCGCATGAAAGTACTTGGTGCATTACTGAGGCCAAAAGGCATTACCATCCACTCATAAAGCCCTTCTCGAGTCTTGAAGGCAATCTTCCATTCATCACCCGGCCTAATTCAAATTTGATGGTAGCCGCTCCTCAAATCCATTCTAGAAAAGACTTGTGCCCCATCTAACTTGTCTAGCATGTCCTCGAACCGAGGGATAGGGAAGCGATACTTCACGGTAATCTTGTTTATGGCTCGGCTATCGACACACATCTGCCAAGTCCCATCTTTCTTTGGAACTAACAACGTTGGCACAGCACAAGGACTCAAACTAACCCGTATAAGTTGTTTTTGCAGCAACTCATCCACTTGTTCCTGTAAAATTTCATGCTCCTTTGGACTCATCCTATAATGAGGAAGATTGGGAAGACTAGCACCAGGCAACAAGTCAATCTGATGTTGGATGTGACGCAAAGGAGGTAGCTGGCTCGATAACTCTGTAGGAACATCTTCAAACTCAGCAAGTAAAGTTCGAATCTCTTTAGGAATCAGAGAATTTTTACTAGCTTGTTCTTGCATCACCAAGACTAAAAGTGTCTTTGACTTCTTCACATCTAGCTAAAATTGGTTTCCCGAAATAGTGAATAACTTGCTCTTTTTCCTAGGTGGTTCATTCTTGAAGTCAAGTAGCAGTAAGGCAATTCACTTTCCTTTCCACTGAAAGTAGTAAGTATTGGTCTTTCCTTTGTGAACAACATTCCTGTCATATTTCCATGGCCTTCCCAATAAAACATGGCAAGCATCCATGTCTACTACATCACACTGCAACTCATCTTTGTAGTGTTTTCCAATCGAGAATGTCAGCTTGCAAACCTCATTAACTTTAGACACAGTTCCCTTCTGGATCCACCCAATTCAATAAGGATTAGGATGAGCTTCTGTTGGTAGCCCCAAAGTCTTCACCAAGGCCCTAGAGACAATGTTCTCTGTGCTTCCATTGTCAATGATAACCTCACACACCCTTTTATTAATTGTGCACTTGGTCCTGAATATGGCATTTCGCTGAGTTGTTAATGGTGCCCTAGGAGCCAAGAGTAGGTTATGAATTATGTAGGTTACATGGTCTCCATCATCTCTGACTACAGATTCAATATCTTCTTCACCATCATCATACTCCTCCACAAGGTACTCCTTCTCTGTCCCACTGTTCTCCTCCACCAAATTAGCTTGATGGGTTCTATGAGGACACTCATTGGAGCGATGTCCAGGTTGGTTGCAGCGGTAACATCTCCAAGGCATTGGCTTAGCATATGGATTAGGTCGATTTTGGATTGAAGGCAGTCTGTTTGAGGATTTGAATGGGGCAGAAGGGGTCTCTCCTTGCTGTTTTATCTGAGAATTAGAACCAGCTCCTTGATCGGGGGTTCATTGTCTCTCACCCAAAGATTTAGATTGAAACCTGTGATTGGAAGAACCCTTGTTTCTTGCAAAGTTACTCTCCACTTTCATGGCAAGATTGATAGCTTGAGACAATTTTGAGAGTGGTTGAAGGCTCAATTATTCCCAGTACCTCTCTTGAAGTCCTCCAATAAACCTTGCAACCAGCTGGTTATCTGTCTCCTTCAATTCAAGCCTAGCATTCAACCTGTAAAACTCCTCCACATAATTAGAGATACTCCTCCCCCTTGTTTGCACAATTGGTACTTCTGGAAAAGTATTTGTTCATGATCATCTGGTAAGAATTGTGACCTTAGCAACTATTTCATCTGAGGCCAAGTTTGAATAGGTTGTTTACCCTCATGACGACGCTGATTTAAGAGTTGGTCCCACCAAGCAAAAGCACCACCTCTCAATCGATACACAACAAACTTGACCTGCCTTTCCTCAGGAATTTCCAAACAATCAAAAAAATTCTCTACAGCCCGAATTCAATCCAAAAAATCCTCAATATTCAAATGTCCATCAAAGCTAGGAATATCCATTTTCATCTTGTAATTCGAAACTTCATTACCTCGATAATTCCTCTGATTACAATCAAAACATCGATTTCTCATGCCCCAATCTACTATCTCTTCTTCACTTTCAGAATCGACCACCCTACGATGATCGCGATAAATTTCATCATCTTCAGAACCATTGAAACCACCAGGAGCTATGTGATCTCGATTCTGATGTCGACGTCGCTGGTTCCAAGCACCACCCAAGTGACTGCAAGCCATATCTCGCTCATCGTTATGGTTAGCACCTGGATCAATTCCTGATACGTTGCCATCTCGCAAATATTGATGGATTTCTTGCGTGAAGTCATCGAATCACGTATCAATCCTCTGCTCCAGATTAGCAATCACTGCCCAAAGGGCCTGCACACCGCACTCTTTGACGACGGCATAGCGACCATCTCCATCAGTTCCAGCCATTCTTAGCCAAGGCAAAACCTAAGCTCTAATACCAATTGATGCAGATGGTCTGAGTTTTCTAGAAATAACAACCAGAAAGAAAAGGATTTCTTCAAATCTAATCCCTAAGAACAGAGAGAAAAACCACACAAAGCTCACAAGAAAAATGGGAATAATCTTCTATATCTTCCAATACACTCCAGCTATTGTTATAGCCATTACAAACCTCCCAAATCTATTGTGCAACAAGCAAAATATCCAAAACGGAAAGAAAACTTTCCCAACAAACCAGAAAAGTGTTTGAAATAACAAACTAACAAATTGTTCAACAAATGACATCAGCAAAGCTAAATGACACTTTGTTTAGTAGCAGCAAACGACCCTTATTAACCTTTAAATGACCAACTCCTACATCAGATAAGGAGCTCTCGAGAGAGTATCCTAGTTTTTCTGCTTTGTTTTTAATTCTTTCTTCTGTTTCATTCTCCTCTCTGTCTAATTCTCATCTTCTTCTTCTAAGTTCTGCAACTTACATTCCATTTCTACATTAATTTTGGACTCTTCAGCCATTTTTTGTGTTTCAATCTCTATTAAGAATTATTATCCAGAATACTACAGAAAGAAATTAACCACTTTCCCATATGTGGAATTAGTAGGAGGATTATGAAAATATGCTAAAAAAATGTTTATTTACAGAAAGAAAACCTATTTCCATATATTTATAATTTTGGGATCCCATATGTTTGCCTGATGACAAACATGTTGTACAAAAAATTTTAGCATGGAACAAAAAATGTTCTTACCTTTATTATTATTATTATTATTATTTTGATAGTTAAGTATAGGTGAAGACAGGGGTTTTGAACCCAAGTCTGTGCCATGACACCCACAGACTTTACCAACTTAGCAAGCTAGCATCTTCTATTTTATGTAAAATGGAACAAAAGAGTCTTATAATTTTTTTTCTTTTTTATTTTCATACAGCACCCATCATGGATCCTATAAAATCTCCATTTTACCATCACACAAATCAATGGACTTGGTAAATAGAGAATTTATGCACTCAATGAAAACAAAAAATGCTTTGCAAGAAGCGAAAGTGGGAACCAATGCGAGGAGGCAAGGCTCAATATATCCTTGGAAAACGAAAAGTGATAAATAATAATAAAGTAAATAACTATAATTAAGTTATAATCAATAATTTCAAATACAATACAATGAGGTGAATAAACTTAAAGAATTAAAAAAAAAATACCCTAAAATCTATACTATGTAAGTACAAAGAATCATGACATATAAATTAATATGCAAACCATCTGTTACTAGTATATATGTCCAACCGTACCTTACATTTTTTGTAAATAACTTACATCTCAGACTATAGAATACCTTGTATAAAAACCATCTGATTTGAATCTTTTTATTTTATTGAAATAAAATAATATAAATAATAAATTCAATATGAAATATTTTATTTCCTACAAAATCATTCCTAAATCTCATAGATAATATTTTATTCAATAATAACAATATAGGATTTACGTTAAATAAATTACAGTATTGTTTCTTAGATCATATCCTAGTCGATTCTCTAAGTGTCTCTACTTGTTTCTCCGTAGGCTTTCACTTGTGTCCTTACATAACTTCTATTTGTTTCATTGAACTTCTCACCTTTGAAAAGCATGCTTCCAACTACCTTGAGAAATGGAATGGAATTAACTTCCCAAACGAATTTTGTAGGAAAGTGAGCTTCCCACCTTGTACTAAGTTTCCCGACAACTATGGTTAAAACTAAATATACAGCTAGGCTACTCTAGGCTAAGTTCTTCCCCTTTTGTATTTATGTTGAATGTCTTAAACTACGTATAGTGATGTTTTTAAACATATTTTTTTATTGTTTTTAACCAAAAGAAAAACAATTTCCAAAGAGATATAGTGTTGGTTACCAATAATAATAACAAAAATAAGAACTACAACTTTCAGAAAACAAACGACCAGAATTTTTTTTTTTTTTTTTTAAGTAATTTTTTTTAACTATTTAAAATTAAAACAGTGAGTTTTTTTTTATCTGATTTCACGAGATGATATGATAATGAAAATTATGAGTTTATTTAAATAAACTACAACAAACTGTAACAGCATTTTGTTTTTCCATGAGGAAACCTTTTTGTAAATAAATAAATAAGAAAGTCTTTATAGTGTATGTTAACTAAAACATTAGTATCATTACCTACATGACCTTATAAAGTAGTTATTATTGCCACTTAATTACTGTTATTACGTTTAGTCTTTCAAGTCATTATATACTCATAGTATACTGATTTTTGTCATGTATCTTTCACATCGAGTATCCAAGGAATTCTAGGATTAATTCATTGCAGATTTGCAATAGGACCCTTTGCATCAACATTGATTGAGATCAAAACTCTTAAATTACCTTTATTCCATTATACTTTTCGAAGTATACACATAGGTCAATAGAGGGTATTACCTAATATAATAAATATCTGTGTATTTATCTACACACACACACAAAAAAAAAATCCTATGTTCATCGACTCATATTCTGGGTAGGTACAGGTGTGATATCTCTCCATTCAAACTGGAGATGATTCCCAACCCACATAAAGTTGAAATTTGATGTAAACACACTACCCAAGACCAAAACATGCAATATCAATCCCCTCTTGCGTCGATCTTCTGTATAGATGTGAGCGTTAGGACCGGCCGTCAATCACCTGGTGGTGATGTGGCGGTCGAGATGCGATGAAGAGGGTAGTTTTTAAGTCGTAGATGGGTGTACTACATCTTTAACGAATCTATAAGTGATCTTTCAGTCTCCTAACCTGGAAAAATTTGTATAGAGGATACATGATCCCTATTCCCTAAAGGATTTGGATCTTGATGTAGTGTCCTAAAAATCTAACCAAATTGCATGATGTTCCGTACTCACGTGCATATGATGGAGTCATCACCTGTCATGGGGGTGTGGTTGGATACCTTTAGGGAACTTTAGAAAATCTCCCTCTATAAGCGGTCTAAACAAAGATCTCAGTGGGTTCGGAGTTCAATTACATTCAAGGAAAGTTCTACACACCCTAACCGATCCACTCCAAGAATGGTTACCTACTTTACTTCATCAAACTAATGCCTATGTGATGGATGTGATACATCTATTTGGATTTGCTTCAAATCATGGTTAGTGCAGTGAATCAATGTCTCCATGAGAGCTATCGAGGGCCTCGTAAAAGTGGTCTAACTAAGGATGCCAAGAACTATCTAAGGGGAGTCTAAATACTTCCAAGAGCTGCCAAAAAGTGGAATTGAGTGTTTCCAATAGCTGTCTATGGAGGTCTATGTTCTACCAAAAGCAGCCCATTATGCTTGGATCATGCAAGCTCTCTAGATTTACTTCTAAAAGGTGGGTGGGGGGGGGGGGGGGGGGGGGGGGGGGGGGGGGGGGGGGGGGGGGGGGGGGGGGGGGGGGGGGGGGGGGGGG
>JAOXJP010241284.1:0-23159 GCA_025762735.1 Platanus orientalis | reverse complement strand
CTTTGATTCTAAAACACCCCTCCATAGTTCTAACTTGGCATTTACCCCCTCTCTAGTCTCATCAATCAACACAACATTATCAGCAAATAGCATACACCATGGCACTTCCTCTTGTATGCGCCTAGCCAACTCATCCATAACTAAGGTAAAAAGGTACAGACTCAATGCTGACCCTTGGTGTAAGTCTACTGTGATTGCAAACTCACTTGTCTTTCCCCTGGTTGTCTTAATATCCAAAACCCACCAAATGATCTCTCTTGGTACTCTATCATATGCCTTTTCTAGCTCAATAAAGACCATGTAAAGATCTTTATTCTTTTCTCTATACTTCCATCAATCGCTAAAGCAGGAAAATAGCTTCAATTGTTGATCTCCTAGGCATAAATCCAAATTGATTTTCAAAAACTCTAGTTTCACGTCTTAGTCGATGTTCAATCACTCTCTCCCATAGTTTCATTGTATTGCTCATAAGCTTGATCCCATAATAATTTGTGTAATTTTGAATATCCCCTTTGTTTTTGTATATAGGGACCACAATACTTTTCCTCCACTCATCTGGTATTTTTTTAGTTCTAATGATTTTGTTAAAAAGTTTAATTAACCTTGATAAACCATCATCTCCCATACATTTCCAAACCTCAATTGGGATACCGTCCGGTCTTAATGCCTTTCTTATCTTCACTCTCTTCAAGGCCTCTTTAACTTCCGTCACTATAATCCTACGAAGATATCTATGATCTCTAATCTCCTCTACTCTACTGATTCTTAAACTGACGTTCCCTACATGATCCTCATTTATTAATTTTTGAAAATAGCTCTTCCACCTTTCTTTAATCTCTTTGTTTTTTAGTAAGACTCTTTGATCCTCAGTTTTAATGCATCTAACATGGTCTAGGTCTCTACATTTCCTATCCCTTATTCTCGCAAGTTAATAAGCACCCATCTCACCCTCTTTAGTACCTAACTTATTATAAAGGTCATCATATGCCTTGAATTTTGCATCGTTTACAACTTTTCTATCTTCTTTTTTGACATTTTTATATCTTTTTATGTCTTCTATATTTTTAGTCTTTTGCCAATTCTTATAACAATATCTTTTATCTTTAATGATTTTTTGGATTTCATCATTCCACTATCAAGTTTCTTTAAATGGTTGCACTTTCCCTCTAGATTCTCCAAGAACCTCTTTTGCTACTCTTTTAATGCAACCAGCCATTTCATTCCACATGACATTTATATCTTCTTTTAAATTCCATTTCCCCTCATTTTTCAATTTGTTTATAAATTTTGCCAATTTTTCATTTTTTTAGGTTCTACCATCTAATTCTTGTATAATTAATTTCTTATTTATTTCTTTTCCATCTTTTAATTTGAACATCTAACACCATTAGCCTATGTTGTGTGGTTAAACTCCCCCCTAGAATAACCTTACAATCATTACATATTGACTTTTCTAGCCTCCTAATAAGAAAAAAGTCTATCTGACTTCTATTTGACCCACTTTTGAAAGTCATCAAATGTTCATCTCTCTTTATGAAGTATGTGCTTGCTATAACAAGATCATATGCCATTGAAAATTCTAGGATTACTTCTCCAGCTGCATTTCTTTCTCCAAACCCATATCCTCCATGTACTCTCTCATATCCACCGCTAGTTTTTCCCACGTGTCCATTTAAGTCACCTCCTATATTCTCCTAGACTCAGGAATTCCCTGAACTAATCCATCCATGTTTTCCCAAAATTATTTTTTAATAGTTTCATCTAGTCCTATCTGCAGTGCATAAACACTAATTCTGTTGATTATCTTTTTTTTTAAGACAAGATTAATTGTTATAATCCTATCACCTATTCTCTTAACATCTACAACTTCCTTCTTTAGATCTTTATCTACTATTATTCCTACCTCATTTTTGTTAGTAGTTTCTCCTGTGTACCAATGTTTAAAACCATCAATATCTTTAGCCTTTTTTCCTTTTCCATTTAGTCTCTTGTAGACAAGCAATATTAACTCTCATTCTTTTCATAGTGCCTATTAACTCTATACTCTTACCTGTTGAGATTCCTATGTTCCAAGTTTCTAAACGAATCCTACTCTCTTTGACTAACTTCTTTACCCACACTCATCCATGGTGTGGGAACCCTTGCATATTTATCATTGCATTCGGGCGCTCATGCAACACCCCTTGACAATTTTTCACCACATTCGGGGAATGAGGTGCCCCTCACCAATTTTTCGCTACATTCAGGGAATGAGGTGCGTCGCTTAAAAGGTACGCCCTAGTATTAGATCGAAATAAGATATTTTCAAGATTCATGTCAAATGGTTTGAGTGGGTTTTTTAAAGTCGATTCTCAACCAGACGCCAACCCTCTTCCTTTATCTGGGCTTGGGACCAACAATGTTTAAAGACACATATATATTCATTTCTCTTATTCCAATGATTTAACCTCAATTATCAAAACATCACAGTGAAAACATAACCATAAAGTAATATTCATAAACAATTGCAGCGAAAACATAACTAATATCACTAACGTCTATATAGAACTACATTATCCAAAATAAGCAATATCATCATATGAGGCCATCAAATAGGCCAATAACAAAACAGTCTCCAATGAAACCACATGAAGTGTGTTATAAATAAAAGAATAGACATAAAGTAGACAAAGTGGTCCTCTCATCCCATGAACCATTTCTTAGAACTGAACCTGCTAAAGATCTCATGCTACAGGGTGCCATCTAAAAGGGGGTTAAAAACATAGGTAAGCTATAAAGCCTGTGAGAGAACATACATAATGTCCCACGGAATAAATCGGATGTCACGAGTGTAAAAACGATACTGAATCAGAATGGATGAATATATAAGAATTGAACTAACTACAACAATAATCTAATAAGAATCTATAAAGGTATAGAAGTAATAAGCCAAATAAAAAAGAATCTATAATTGAAATTAATAAAGTTAGCTCATAAGGAAAATGCAACATGTGATGTAAATGTCTACTTTAAAAATACTCATAAATAAATAGGTTTTAGCACCTCTCAAATAAGTTGCTTTAGTTAATAGATATCAAAACAGATGCATGCTCATGGAATCCTAATGCACCTCTCAAATTCATGTAATCCCACGAAGGGTTTCCAACAAAACACACCTCTGATCAAAACAACTTAACACATGTAGGGTTCCTGAACTAAATCTCGTAAAACACCTTATAACAAATCCAACGGATTAGACACGTAAGGCCTCTATGGGCCTCGATTTTCGCATGACAGGTAAATCCCTTTGAAAAAAGACTCTCCTATCGCAGAAAATATCCCACGTGATTTTGAGTCGCCACCAGTCTTTTTAATGATGTAACTAGACATCAGTTTTGAAAATTGTTTGAAATATCTGACTCCACACTTAAACTGGTCAACTCACAAAGATTCTAAGGTAAGTTGTTTGTTTATGAGTTGGGGAAGGTGTTAAGCACCCCACCTCATCCGCTTTCGCGGTTTCATACTTTAAACTCGTTATAGCCTAATGGTCAACTTAATTTTTAATCTAATCATCTCACATATTATTTTCTATGTCATTTTATTGAGATTAAATAGGGAATCCACATATCATTTCTGTCAAAATTTTGGTAATATAACGGCTGTAATATGGACCCGTATGGATGAATAGTGATCCCCATGTCACTTTCTTTAATAACCTTGATAGTCCATAGACCAAGAAAACACTTCAAATATGTATCATGCATTCACCACATCATCATTGTCCACCCGACAACTTCATATCCATTCACATCAATATCATAGTATCTCTACTATGAGATTACATCTAAACAAACTAAAGTAATCCACCAAGTTTAATAATATGTACAAAATAATAATAATAATAATAATAATAATAATATACAAAACTTCAAAATGTATCCAAAATAAGTTATATACAAGGCATCTAATACATTCACCTAATCTAGTATTCGAATGAAGCCACTAAAATAAGCCAATTACCTACTACATAGACACAACTGCATTGTCATCTAACAACCAAGGCCTTTGGATATCTCCTACTGCATTAGACACAACTGCATTGTCACCTAGAAACCAAGGCCTTTAGATATCTCCTTTTATGATGTTTCTTATGTAACCATATAAGACATAAGGATTAGTAGCAAGTAAGAGCTAAAAATAGGAAAAGATGCCTATTACCCACATCAAACAGAAAACTAAGGTCAAAGAAAACTTTCACAACATCATACTTATAAGGAGAAATATAAAGTGAGACATATTGCATTTGACAAAAGAATAGAAGGAAATGAGTGAGGATAAATTAACCATCAAGGAAATGTCGATTAAATGACATAAGTCCAAAGAATTCATTTGAGGAAAATTATTTATCATGAGAAAAAGAATTGACAAATGCAAAGATGCAAGATGGAATGTCAAAGGAATTATTTAATACATCTATACTTAACAATTCATATGTACACAAAGAATCTTAACAGCTAGAAAGATAAGAACATAAGAGTGAAATCTGGTTAAACCAACAAGGTAAAAAAGTATGAGGGGCTTATAAATGGAGCTACATATAAGAGCAGCCTCCCATAAACACATTCAACAATATAGACTGATTTTCATATCCCAAACGGCCACATAGAAACTCATAAAACTCTCCCCGGTCATATCATATAAAGAAACTATCAACAATTAGCATAATGGAGGCCCAGAGGGGCCCTCATTATTCAAAATAGCAAGGTGACTTAGAGAATAATCAAGATGAATTTGTTGCTGAGGTTAAGCCAATTCTAGATTTTAGGAATTGGTGGCTGCAAACTGAATAGGGCAACAGCTCCCTTAAGCTGCCTTGGTGCATAGATTGGTATTCATTATTCATTTAGAATCTATATACACAAGATATAAACAAAGAAATCACATATGTTATTGTTTGGAACAAATTAAAGAATACACATTCAAAATTTTGGGGCAGCTAAAAGAATCCATCATATGCTCATGTAGTTATTGGCAATCAAAAGAATAGAACAACAGGACAAGATTAAAATTTTCTTGTGTCTTGGATGATGACTGCCCCTCATCTAAAGATTCTATCTTGGCACTAATTCTACTTTCAACATGTGATCAATTATCATGTGCACATTGTTAAGATCAATAACCTTTGCCAAGTCGACATGTACTCCAAAACTAAATCTACCAGGGTATACCAAGAAAGGGTCAGCAATGATATTAGTAAATTATAATGGACAACAGCTACTATTGTTACCACTATTAGCTTGGACAGCTAGAAAAGCTTCTCTCAAGACCTTTAAATTTCTTTCTTTTATTTGTGTCTCCCCAAAATTATAAGCCTTTGCAACACAAACTTAAACACTTACTGGTTATAACTTCCTTCCACATAAATCCAGTTTTTTAAATGAAAGATAATTTATGTAAACTCATCAAATGTATATACAAGGCATGTATGAGTCTAAAAGAATTTGGCATGTGCTAAATAAATGCTATGTGTGATTGCCCTAAAAGAAATGATGGATGTATGCAGATTGATTGGTCCAAAAACAACACAGAAAATTAACAAAAGAGAATATAGTCAAATAGATCTCATGAACCCATATTCACAATAACAGATATGTTTAAACATTAGAGGAATCCAATACCTAAATTAAAACATCTGCAGAACAAGTTTTCTAAGATAGTATTTAAAAACAACACATGCTAAAAATTTGGTCTTCTGATGAGGAAAAGATTCAAAAGGCTTATCCACATTGACAATATCATTCCCATTTCCATAGTAATCTCTTCTCAAGCAAGAAACTAGCATGCATTAACTTAGATTAGTCCTAAAAGAAAATTCCAAAAGTGCAAACTGAAGTTGTAACACATCAGAGCAAATTCGAAATATTTAGGAGGCATCATCTCTTAATTAAAGCCATAAACAACAATCTCAAGTTATCCATTAGCAGCAACCTGTCATCACTAACAAAACTGAAATAGTGAGTATGAAACCTTCAGACAAAGCTTATGGTCTTCTTAGCAATAGGACTAAACAAGTGAAACAAATCGACTAAGAAAGTAAATGAATAACTTCAAATTCTACATAAGGTATCTTTGAATATATTGAATATCGCAACTAAAATTTTACAGCTTTAAAACTAAAATTGAATTTCTAACCTCAGGTCTAACAAGAGAGGCCCAATGATACAACATAAAAGGGCAGAAAAAGGTCACTTGATCTGAGTTTTATCAAAAACACATGACAACAAGAAAGAAACAATATTAGAAAACTACATGG
Source organism: Platanus orientalis (assembly GCA_025762735.1). Taxonomy (NCBI): domain Eukaryota; kingdom Viridiplantae; phylum Streptophyta; class Magnoliopsida; order Proteales; family Platanaceae; genus Platanus; species Platanus orientalis. The sequence goes on along the minus strand of JAOXJP010241284.1, from coordinate 16,864 downwards.
GAACTAGCTTATTGTGCTGAACCATCCAAAATTCTGTTAACGATATCATTTAATAAAGGAAAGATCCCTAGCCATTCACTAAATTGTCCCACAGCATTAGTAAATATATATGTGTGTGTGTGTGTGTGTGTAAAACTTGGCAAAAGTATTTATCAATAACATCATTTATCAGAAATAAATGAAATGAAATGAAATGAAATAGAAGCCTAAATCATTTAGCAACACTGCTACCCACCGATTCCATATAAAATAACCTTATTTTTACAAGCTGTCCCATTAAGTGTAAATTTGAATCAAAGTTCTCATATTGACCCTAAATTCAGCCACTTTGATATCATTCTTAATAAATAAAATAATGATAATAAAACCTACAATATCTCTTATAGGTTATAGTTCCTTCAGGTCTCAGGCATAAATCCTCAATTAGCATTATCATCATAATTCTCCAAATAGAATATTTAAACCAAAACGAAATTCACAGTAATGAATAAACCTCAACCCACATGTTTAGACTATTCACTGGTCACAAAACTTTTGGGGTAGGGACCAACTAAAACCCCAATTTTCCAGCAAAAATGATAATACGAAAGAGTGAAATCATGTCACCAATAAACACATGGCCTGAAGCTAAAATAAGAAAAGAGGGAACAACATAAAACCAGACAGTGAATACTAACTCCATATGACATTTCAGTTCAGACCCAAATCGAACCAATAGAGAGCAAATAAAAAATAAAGGAATAATAACAAAAGAAAAAAGAAAGCTGGTTATGATCAAGGGTGTTAGACACTGATATCAGCACAAATCACTCAACTACTACTGAACACAGCTAAGGCTTGATCTTTTTAACATCATAGAAAATAAAATCTGAAAGAGAGTTCCACATGATTTCATGATGTTCTTTAGACAAAACTAACATTGAACTCATACTGAATTTATCACTCCATTTTCCAAAAATAAAAATAAAAACATAATAATAATAATAATAATAATAATAATAATAATAATGATGATGATAATAATAATGATAATAATAATAATAATAATAATCAGACACATTCCTAGCTAAATCAGTAGCCTCATTCTCTATAAAAATAAACCTTCAAATTTTGTGCATATAACTCCCAATTGCAGCCTAAACTATCAGTAAAATGAAGAAATAAACAAATAGTAGAGTAACAACACCTATCTTTACTAAAAAAATAGAAAGAAGTTAGAAAAATGAAAAAATACTGACTATCAACTACATGACTGATTTGTTAGAAGCAACACCATTCTTCAAAAGAAGGGATCAAGCCCAAATCACCTTAGGGCATAAGCAACATCTTCCAATACGTATATAATAAAAAAAACTTGTTTAAAAGGAATAAGACATTGACCATGTAATAAAAATAAAATAGCATGCCCAAATTGTTGATAAAATACACCTGTAATCAAGATTGATTCAGTAGGACAATTCTCCATGAAAATATATAAAGAAAAATGGAGGTATTTTAAAACACTTCTTCTATAGCATGAATTACCTGGACCTTCCTCTTGGCAGCTAGGCAGAGCAAAGCAAGATTAGAGGCGTGGATTGGTCTGCGTGGCTTTATTGATATAGCTGGGAAGTGAGAAGAAGCAAGAATTTAGGGTTTTGAAGAAGGGTTTTGCTGGGCTTGATTTAGACTAAAAAGGATTTGGTTTCTAAGAGAAGGCATGGGTTAAACTTGGGGAAGGGAGCCACGGTTTAGGGCAAAAGATAAAGAATATGGGATTCATCGATGGTGGTTGTTCTTCCCTAACAACTAAGAGGGATCAGATAGATCCTCCAACGGTTCCCTCCTTTTCCTAGTGGTTGAAGAGAGGCATCGTGGGGGTAACTCACTTGTTTCTCATCTAGGGTTTTTGAAAAGGGGCCAAAATCCAACCATCCCCACCCCCCTTTTCCTTCAAGAATCAGGGGTTTTATAGAAAAAAATCAAGACCAAGTTTTCCAAGCAAGGGGTGGTCTTCTATTGGCCCTCCAGTTATGGTCGTGGATTCCCTATCAGCCTCATTTGACCGAGAATGGAGCAGAGGATAGGTGGAATTGATGGCATCCTATTGGAACGGCTTGAGAGGTTTGCTAAGGCAGGGGTGGATTCGTGGAAGTGAGGGCCATCTCCAAAATTAAAGGTCGCAAGACTCCAACCCTTTTTTAGGGTTGAGACGTTGCACGTAGGAGGGAAGAATGGGGAAGAGGGGAGATCAGTGGGATGAGACACTGGTCAAGATGGAGATAGGAGAGGGGCAGGTTGCAGACGCTTCAGCGGAGAAAAGGGGGGCAGGAAAGTCTGTGATTTGCACAAAAACAGGATAGAGAGGAGTCATTGACCGGATGGGATCCTATCTCTTTCACGAAAGAGGAAGTTAGAGGAGATATTAAGAGAAGAGAGGCAGAAATAGGGGGAATGGCATGCGACCTCTTAGGTCGAGATCTCTGCAGGAGGGGCATTGGGTTTTTAGGACTTTCACCAAAAAGGAAAGAAGCCATCGGCTTCTCTGGTTCGTGGGAGATAAGAAGGGGGTTGGTTTGGGTTGGATGGTTTGGGTAAGGCTGAACCGGGTTCGCTAGTTTGGGTTTTGGATAGGGTCAGCTCGGGTTGTTTAGATAGGTTGGTTTAGGTAAGGGTTCATGTAGAACAAATAGATAAAAATAAAAATAACAAAGAAAAATACATACATACGTAAATAATATTAAAATAAAATATATATAACAAATAGAAAATTAGGTGTAAAGTACATAAATAATATATATTTTTTAATATTTAATAATATTTTTTGAAAAATAAAATACTACTTTCATAAAAGAAAAATAATAGATATGGTGACTAGACCAACTAAAGGAGAGGAGTGGTTAGGGCTCGACTGATAGGGGTTGGCTCGATTGGTTGTTAGTGGATTGCGAAAAATGGGTGAGGATTGCTCTGCCAGTCTACTAATATGAAGAGAAGCGCCGGTACCGGGAATTGCACCAAAATTAGGTGCTTATAACCTCTAATAAAACTGAAATCATGTAACTCATGTAGGCTTTCTATAAAACAGAAATCTCATGTGACCTATGTAGGATCTCTGGCAAAACTGAAATTTTGAACAGAAATGGTGGGCAACTAGTGTCATCTTCACCTATTAATGCCACCCGGTGATTAGATCTAGAAATGGGTCATAAGATCAATATAGCCCACAAAAACCCTTAGGGCTTCAAGGGTTAACCAGCAAAAATCCCCCAGGGCATCAATGATAGTGGGCAACTAGTGCCATCTTCACCTATTAATGTGACTCGGTGATTGGGTACCTAAAATGGGTCATAAGACTAGTGTAGCCCATAAAAATCCCCAGGGTATCAAGGGTTAGTGGGCAACTAATGTCTTCTTCACCTATTAATGTCATCTGGTGATTGGGTCCAAAACAAAATCCTCATAATCAGAACAATACTTTTAAATTCATGTGTACATAGAATAATATGTAATACAATGCAAAAGGTGTCCCTGCAATGAAACTCATTTTTGCAATCATGTAAAGCTTGTATTTAAAACCGAACGGAAGGTAATAGCTCATATTCACATCAAACCAAATGCTCAGAATTCCTCTTCTAATTTTTCAAACTAACAATAACATAAAAGTCCCAACCAAGACAAGTGAATACAATGATACTATCTTGAAGCCCATCGGATCAAATGTAAGAGGAGATAATCAAGTGAGAAACATAGTGATAGCATTTTTGACCAACTAACATATGAAGTAGATGAAACAACAACTTGGAACTAATCAATATAAGAAGAAACCACCAACTAGTAATAATGACATGACTAGAAATCTCAATTATAGGGGAAATCAAGGCAAACTTCAAACATAAGGAATAATAATCATTTTCCCCTTTTAGAATTTCATAAGGATCCAACCTCATAGCAATCAATCATAAGGGGAAGCTTAATGGTCCAATGAATCTATAGTGGTAGAGCAAGGAAATGAGTAAATGTTACTTAAAACATGTCAAAATATGAATAAATCTAGTGATACCCATATGAAACTTAGAAAATTCCTACAAACAAAAGTTTCTACCAAGGTATAATGGAAGAAATCACTCATTGGAATTATGAGAATCATAAAAAAAAATACATAGATCTAGAAATAAGTGGTGAAAATCTCTAATATTACCCACAATGGGTATAAAAAATGGAGGAAAGTGCAGAAAATAGGGGAATAAAACAAACAACTTAGAAACTCACTAATCCTCCATGTATTTAGTACTTGGATGAAGGAAAACTTATAAAAAATTCATAGATTATCAATCAAGTGATGAAGAAACTAAAATACCAACCAAATAGATGAATAATCATAAAGAAACAATAGAACAAACAAGGAGAGTAGCACACTATGTACGAACACTCCAAAAAATCTCATAAATCTAGTAGACAAGGGAAGTAGTATTGCTAAATTTCAAAGATTTAATAATCAAGTAATATAGAAATCAAAATATTAATCAAAACAAGGAATAATTATGAAGAAATCAGTTGGAAAACAAATGAGTAGTACATCATGTATGAAAACTCACTATTTCTTCATTCTTGCTTATTCAAGCTCTTTAATCCTCAAAACTTCATTTCCTTTGCTCCTATCCTCTGTAAAATGATATTGAAAGTGTTAACTAGGTAGAGAATGAAAATCTAGAAAAAAAATGAGATAAACTAATGGATTTCCAAAGTTGGGAATGAAACTTAACCAATTTTGGGAAGAACTTCTCCTCCTCCTCCTAAGTCTCTCTAATCATTTTTCTTTTTGTTTTAATGAGTCTATATAACCCAAATGAAGTATTTTTAAGGTTTTAAGTCATCCTAAATGAAATCCCACATATGCGAGGGTTTAATGGGTGAAAGCCATGTAAAAAATTAGTATAAAATGTAATTTTTCAACAAATTCAGTGTATCTGAAATCAATTACAAAACCTTAAATCAATTACATTTAAAATTGATTACAAATCTTACAATAGATTATAGTTCAAATCAATTTCATGATCTGTAACCGATTACAAAAACTCTCGAATAGTTAAACCCATGTTGGTAACCAATTTGAAACATGAGTTATGCCTCGTTTTTCATATTTCTTTAGCATAGATACTTTGCGAGAAAACAATTATAATTTTCTCTACAAAACTTCAAATTGGGTGTTGTTTGTCGCGTTGGAAAGAATACTCAAAGACTTTTCCAACAAAGTATGGATCATCTTCAAGTTCACTTGGGATTTGTGTCAGTAGACTTGAGAAGTTACCATAACTACACAATTATGATAACTTTCAAACTTGACAAGTTCATGGTCTAACTTGGGTTCTATATTTTTAAATTGGTCCAAAAAGTTCTTAAACTACTCTAAGGTCTAAATAAACAAGTAAAATGATAATTTTACCCTTATAAGGGTGAAATTATAGTTTTACCCCTTAAGTGCAACACAGGAGATTACATGCATTATGTCACTCACTAATTGCTATCAGCATGATATGCACTAGTTAGTACTGGCATGATATTAGTCCATTCAAACTTGAGGTGATTCAAAATCATGGATGAGGGTGGATCCTCTGTGCGGGGCACAAAAGTAGACATGGAAATTTGTGTTGGTAGGTTGAATGTCATGTTAAGGGTATATGAATATATGGGTCAACCTAAACACAACCCATTTATTAATTGTGTTGAGTTAAGGACATACAAGGGAGATGATTGGATGAATGGTTGTTTAAACACTTATATTGAGAAAGATATTTTTAATAGCATCGATAATGAGAAGATCATTCAACGCTTTTAGAACATGAGACCTCGTCATGGACAAGTGCCACTATAAATGTATATGAAGTTCTAGTAGGCAATTATTTTTTGTAACCAAATGATACATAGTTATAAATGATTTTTTAATGAGAAGTATCTTTTTGAGTAAATGATATACACTTCAGTATATTCATACATTTTTTTTTAGCTAAAATTTTTTTCCCTAAGGATTTGGTGCGACCACCTAAGGTCAGCTGAAGGTGAGACCAACATCAGGGGCCAACACATTAGCGCTAAAGAATGAAAAGCATCTTCAAAAAAGTTTAGTTCACTTTTTTGGTGCTGATGTGTCACCTCTTAATGTCAATCTTACCTTAGATTGACATTAGGGATCACACCAAATATAAGGCGAATTTTTTTATTTGCCTCCCCACCAAAAATCCTGGCTCTGCTCCTATTCATGACGAGCTTATCTTATCTAACTCGGGTCATTGACAGCCTTACATGCCAATATAAGGAGGGTATAGGTGCTAAATGCATTCGAATTCGTCCCGTGCCAATCATCTCATTGGAAAGAGATCACCTTATTACCCATCAAGGTATGAAACAAAACCTGATAAAGGGTACGATAGGGTGTTACAGAGTAATGCTCAAAAGATGAGGCATCCGTGTTTCTATCAAATTACCCTTTGTCAAATGATGAAATGCATGATCTCTCCAGTCCGGTCGAAGATAATTCAAATCCCACCACTTGGACAACAAAGAATGACTATGATGGAATAAATAAAAGGTCGAAGATGCCAACTTACTAAGTTTGTAATGTCTGTCGGTGTTGTACCAAAGACCTACAAGGAGGATTGGTGAAGACCCGTGAAAACTGCCTCAGATTTGATGAAACCCCTAAAGTCAAGTTAAGGTGAGACTGACATTAGGGGTTGACACATCAGCACCAAATAGGGGATGCTTTTTTACTTTTTGGTGCTGATGTGTTGGCCCCTGATGTCAGTCTCACCTAAGGTGGTTGCACCAAATACTCGGGGCATGAAAACACCCACAGAATATGGTGCAACCCCTTAAAAAATGCCTAAAATCCACCTTGCATCAAGGGTGGACACATCAGCACTGGAAAATGTTTCCAGTGCTGATGTGTCCACCCCTGATACAGTGTAGACCTTAGGCATTCTTGAAGAGGTCACACCAAATCCCACACTGTGAAAACCCCCTATGGATTTGGTAGGACAACTTAAAGTTAGCCTAAAGTAAGAATGACATTAGGGGCCAACACATCGGTGCTAAAAAATGAAAAGCATCCCCCAAAAAGTGTATATCACTTTTTCAGTGCTGATGCGTGGCCCTTAATGTCATTGTACTTTAGGCTAACTTTAAGTTGTTCTACAAAATCCGAGGCGGTGAAAACCTCTGTTTGAAATCATATTTTTAGTAGCCCGATGGGCCTGATGGCTTGTTGTAAAAGGTGTGCATAGGCCGGGCCTTAGTAGGCCAGGGTCACGGCCCATCATTTCTGATCACGGGCTTGGGCCTCGCCAGGGCACTGAGGCGTAGTGTCTGCCATAAGGAAAGATTTGATCGATAGAAATCTTTCATTATCCTGCCCTTAGTTGCTCACTCTGTGAAGGGTCTTTGCCCAATTTCGCCAAATTACAGAACACATCTCTCTCTCTCTCTCTCTCTCTCTCCACTGTAGTTCGGGGGTTTGTTGAAACTCTAAGTAGAGAGCGTAGTCTGCTGAGACCCTCAAACCACTCTCATGGCCGCTGAAAACAAACCCAGCTCTAACAACAATGGCAAGGGCAAGAAGAGGAAGCAGCATTATCTCCCCCACAACGTCAGTTGTCTTTTTTGTTTTTTTTTTCTCATGCTAATAACTACTCTCTGTGGAAATCAGAAGAACCTTGTAAAGAAGGGAGCTGATGCTGTAGCTATTTTGATCCCATTTATTAAATGGGTTTCTCTTTTTGATTACTGTTTGCTTTGTTTTTCTGTGATTTTTCAGAAACCCGTCAAGAAGGGTTTGTACCCATTACATCCTGGAGTTCAGGGTTTCTTCCTCACTTGTGATGGTGGCAGGGAAAGGCAAGCTACTCATGAAGCTATTAATGTCATTGATAGCGTATGTTTCTCTATCCCTCTCTCTCTCTCTCTCTCTCTCTCTCTCTCTCTGCCTATGACTTTACCCAGTTTTGTTCATTGCTTGTAAATTTTCAACGTGGGTCTATATTTTTGGGATCTAAAGTAAAGATATTTATATTTCTTTCTCTGTGAGTGTATGTTTGAACGTTGAAGTTTTGATCTTTTGCCATTATTATTAAGTGATTTTGTGTTTACAGCTTCAAATACCAACCTGCTGTCATTATGTTCTTTATAAGAGCTTCAAGTTTCAATTTTAAGTTGTCACTGTTATGAATTTTTTATATTACAGATTTCGGAATTGCCAAATTCCAAATCCAAATAAGTTTGCCCATGATGAATTAATTCCGGTACCAATATTCGTAGAAAATAGTTAAGGTATATATTTTGATTTATAAATAAATACGCACCATCATTTACTATACCTTCATCTAAGAAGAAGCAATCCTTAATACTGATGGCAGGAAGGCAACTGAAATTCTCACGTGCATACTTAAATATGGAAAATATTAAAAATAGGATGCTATGTCATGGAATCTTACAATTTGTTAATTCAACTTCAAATCAAAGACTGACAGGGGAAACCGAATTAAATGAAAATTCACCAATATTGAAAATAGGATGGTATGTCATGGAATCTTACAATTTGTTAATTCAACTTCAAATCGAAGACTGATAGGGGATACCAAATTAAATGAAAATTCACCAAGTAAGCCTCTTTGTTTATACAATAAAAGCTAAGAATTGGATTCAGTAAACGCTCTACTGTCTTGTATTACTAGGAGAGGAACTGGGCCATACTCTGTTGACTGAAAAAAGAAAAAGTGTATGGAAGGATGTGACTTTTGGAAGCAGGAAACTAATTCTTTTACTACGTTTATGATAGTAACTTTATTGAAAAGCATACACACATTCCAGCATGAAGAGGAGAACGACTGTGGTGGAGGCGAAAACCTTCGACTTCGAGGAAGAGTGGAAGAAGGAATGCCGCTGGGTGAAAATGATTGAAAGGGGAAGGGGTTTTTCCACTTTTATATCGATTCAATTGGCGACTGCTAGATGGATCCTGGAGAAGCTGGTGGAGCTGGGAAAATGGGCTAGCTCTGAGCGCTTTGTGAGAACTAGGAGGGAAGGGGGGAGAATCGTGGTGGCTCACTGGAAGGAGAATGGCAGAGGGCGATTTTTGTTGGTATCTACTATCACTGAGGAAGGCAGGATGAACTCCATCGTGTTCCCTAAAGGAAGGAAAGGATATGGATGGGAGAATGTTGTGACAGCTTTGTGTTTGACCTGCTGGGCGAGCTAGATAAGGGGTTTGAATCCGGTGGAGGCTAGGGGGCACCTTGATGTTGGCAGGATTCAACCGATGGGGGAGTTGCTGGTTGATCAGACTGGGGGGGGGGAGAAGACGATGGATGACCCATTGGATGCATCCTGGGGCTCTAACTCTCTCCGACGTCTGTTGATGAATATCGGGATTGGAGCTTAAATGGTGGCAGTAAGGAAAGGATTGGGCATAAAGGTCATATATCCAGAGGGGGGACTTGCAGGAAGCTTTTGGTCAAGAGTGGTGGTGGTGCATAGGGATTCTAAATGGAAGTCTTGGGAGGAATGCAAGCGGCTAGTAAGGGCATTTCTTCCATGCAAGTACTGCCCTTTGCTCTGGTAGATTGACAAGCGATTGACAATCTTCTTTTTGGAGTCGCAGGAGGATGCGGATCAATTGGTGAATGGGGTGGTTTTTCCAGAAATGGGGCTTGACGGTGGGTCTGGTTGACGTTTGGGAGCTGTTTGGTAATGTGTGCGTTCGGGTGATTGGGCTTCCTCACCACTTATGGACTAGAGCCATCTTGACGGCAATAGGGAGCTTTTGTGGAGGTCTTTTGAATTAGGAATGGCCTTTGGAGGAGGAGGTGTTGCAGACTACGCGTATCTTGGTTTCTCGCCGTGGGTGGGCCAATGCTTCGAGATCGTGTGTGTTATTTGACTAGGGGAAAAAGCTGACGATATTTTTGGCACTGGAAGAGCAGGTTTGGTCATTGGCAAATGTTTGGGAGGGGACGACCTCCCCGTCGGTGGACAAGGGCAAAACAGCAATGGGAGACAAGCGACGTGGTGTCAGAAGGGGGGAGTACAGATAGGGCTCGATTTCAAATTTTGAATGCAACGATCATTCCTTGCTCTAGTCTTCTGAGCCTGGGGAAGGATTGGGGGCACTTGGGAACTCAGGATTGGTTGAGGGCGGCGATGGGGTCAGGACGATGTCGGAGGTTCTGGACTCAGGCGGGAGGAAGTGTTCCGCCTCGGAGATTCCTCCTCAAGGACATGTTTCTACATTTGAGGGTGATCCAAGGGCCTTTCGGTCAATTCAGAGACTCAGGCAATCTGGGAATTATTCTCACTTAACAAGGACAGGAGGGGTTTTTGAGCAAGAGGGGCACTATGGGAATCTTTTTGACATAGGGGGTAGAAGGGTCTTTTACTGAATTAAGGGAGTAGTTTGGAAATGATTTATGGGAGGGCTTTGTAGATGAAGCTTGATATAATGCTGCTAGAGATTCCAGAGCAAAATTGGGGGAGCTGGCTGGCGTATGGAGGCGATTGAAGACAGGGACTAGGACAACAGGGTGATTATGATTCATCCTCTTAATAACAACTGTGGGGGTGGGAATGGAGTTGATTTGGAGTGGATGGCATTGAATCGAGGCTTTGAGCATTAGGTTGGGAGCCCCCAACTCCAGCCTCTGTTGAGGAGCTTGATAGAGCATTCAGGGGGCGTTTGGGGCGAAGTAACTGTCTCAGAGGTTGGGGGACGCCACGTAATTTCAATCGACAGAAGGAATAGAATGATCGGGGATTTCTACCATTTTCTCTTAGTAAATCAGGCAGGGATCAAGGGGGAATAGACCACCAGAGCGAGAAAGGAGGAAATGTTGTTCTTGGGGGGGGAGTCGAATAGGGCGTTGGCAATCTTGGACGTTGATAGGACTCGGGCGTTGGCAATAGTGGACGTCGATAAGACTGGGGAAGTCCCGACCCAGTTTGTGACGGGTACTGGTTCGTCAAGGTCCTTATCTTGGGGGTGATGGAACCTCTGCAAAATAGGGTTAGCTATTGGGTGATCTGGGTTCGTGGGGGCAGTCATGCTGGTGATACAGAGGGGCAAGGTAAAGTGGTGACTTTAAATTTGTTGGGGAATGATGGGGTGCGGACTAGGAGGGAGGACAGGAAGGGCCTTGGTGTTTTGAATGAGGTAAAGGGGGGCTCTCTTGTCACTTGTGATTCTTGCTGTAATATTGAGGGACTTTTACCTTAGGGTGGAAGGTCAGGATCGCTTGTGTTTTATGGACGCTCGATTGGAGAGGAGGTTAAGATGATCCATGAAAGTAACCTGTCAATGGCTCTCATTCCTATCGAGGTGGAGCTAGACCTATTTCTGAGGTATCTGAGTGGGTTCTGCAGAATATGGGTGAGGTTTGTAGGGGTCTTTCCTCTGAAGGGGTTGAACAGGAAGCTTAGACTTTATTTTCCAAATTAGAGAGAAGGGAGGTTGCAGGGACTGGGTGATTAGGGACAGTTGGGAAAGAGAGTATGGAGTTGAAGAATTTGGAATGGGGTTTAATTTATTGTAGTGGAACGGGTGATCAGGCGGAAGGTTCAAGTAGGAAGTTTCGTGGGGTCAGAGGAGGTTTTTGATGAATATTAAAATTCTATCGTGGAATGTTCGGGGTCTTGGGAGTAGTGACTGGAAAAGGCTTCTAAGGGACATGATCAGAAGGAATGGGGCCAAAATAGTTCTTATACAAGAAGAATTAAAACTGCAGGTGGTTGACAGAAGGGTGGTGGTTGGCATTAGCTGCATCTCTAGGATGGGTTGGGCTTTTCTGCCATCGTCGGGGTTTGTGGGTGGGATCATAATTTTATGGAACAAAGACCAGATTGAGGAGATTAATTCAAGGGTGGATAGATTCTCAGTTTCGGTGACGGTAAGCAGAGTTGGAGGTGACCAGATTTGGATAGTGATATTAGTTTATAGCCTAATCGATGGGGATCTTTTCAGTAGCTTTTTGGAAGAATTGGACTTGATCAGGGTGGACAAGAGCACCCCTTGGTGCATTGGTGGGGACTTTAACGAGGTGTTGTATGCTGATGACCGAAACGGTAGGGGGAGGGGGCCTAGTGGTAGGGAACTATTTGGAGATTTTGTTGATAGGCATTGTCTATTGGATGTTCCACTATCGGGCGCTCGCTTTACTTGGTCTAATTTTTGAGAGAGGTCGGCTCTGAGCATATTGGATTGATTTCTGGTCTTCAAAGATTGTGAAGACTATTTTGTACTAGTAGAGGTGGTGATCATGCCTAGGCTAGGTTTTGATCATACCCTGTTGCTGTTGAAAGGGGGATCAAATTGGTTTGGCCCAAAACCGCTCAAATTCCAGAATATGTGGTTTCTCCATTCAGGTTTCAAGGAGCTGGTGGAGGTTTGGTGGAATTCGTTTGAGGTGGAAGGCCCTGCGGAGCAAAGATTTAGGTTGAAGTTGAAGCTCCTTCGAGAAAAGCTCAGGAGATGGAACCGAGAGGTGTTTGGTTAGGTGGAAGCCAAAAAAGTATCTATCCTGGGGGAGATTCTTTGACTGGACGAAAATGAGGATGCGGGTGGGTTGACAGAGGATGAAAGGCTATCTTGGGGTATCCTTAAAGATGATTATAAGCGAACTCTCTTGATAGGGGAGATTATGTGGCGCCAGAAGTCAAGAGTCCAATGGCTCAAAGAGGGCGATAGTAACACCCAATTTTTTTACAAGATGGCTAACTGTTGCCAAGGGGTTAATGGGATTCATAGGCTCTTGGTGGGTACAGAGTGGGTGGAGGGGGATGAGGCTATCAAATTTTGGGTGGAGCGATTTTTCTGTAATTTATGTTGTGAGGATTGGGGTGCTAGACCCAGGGTGGATGAAATTTGTTTTCCTAGACTGTCTGAGGTGCAAGCTAATTGGTTGAAGATGCCGTTTGAGGAGGAGGAGACTAAAAGTACTATTGGGCCTATGGAGGGGGTTCAAAGTGCCATGGCCGGATGGATTCCCGATCATGTTTTACAAAGAGTGTTGGAACACAGTGAAGAATGATCTAATTCAAGTGATAAAGGATTTTCATGAGAGATGTTTCCTAGCCGGGGAAGTAATGCCACATTCATCTTTATTATTCCAAAGAAAGAGGGTGCACAATCTTTGTTTGATTTCAGACTGGTGAGCCTTATTGGGAGCACATATAAGATTCTCTCTAAATGCTTAGCGATTCAGCTTAAAGAGGTGATGCCTAATCTCATTTCCAAGGAGCAAGGGGCCTTTTTGAGGGGTCGGTTCATTCTGGATAGCTTTCTTAGTGTAAATGAGTGCATCAAGGAGCGGGTCAGAAGCGGAAGACTTGGTGTGATTTGCAAATTAGACATGGAGAAAGCTTATGATCATGTCAATTGGGGGTTTCTGTCCTATATTCTGGGTCGGTTTGGCTTTGGGGATCATTGGAGGATGTGGATGTGGCAGTGTTTTAGCATGGCTTCTTTCTCGGTGTTGGTGAATGGTGTCTCGACGAGACAGTTTGAGGCCTCCAGGGGGTTAAGGCAAGGGCATCCGCTCTCCCCTTTGCTCTTCCTTTTTGTGGCGGAGACTTTGGGTGCAATGGTGCGCAAGGTGTCTGAAGGGGGCTTGATTGAAGGTTTTAAGGTGGGAAGGGATGAGGTTCTAGTTTATTATCTTTAATATGCAGATGACATGCTGATCGTCTGTAATAATTCCTAAGAGCAGAATCGGTATTTGAGGTGTATCAACCGTTGCTTTGAAGCGGTGTCGGGCTTGAAGACGAGCCTTGGTAAGAGGTGGGAAAGGTTCCCAATATTGAGTTGTTGGCAGCCAACTTGGAGTGTTGAGTGGGTAACCTCCCCATCCAATATTTGGGGCTTCCTCTGGGAGCTCGGTACAAATGTAAGGATGCATGGGACCCGGTGGTTGATAGAATTAGAAGAGAGTTTGTAGGGTGGAAGGTTCACTATTTATCCAAAGGGGGGAGGGTGATGCTAATCAAGGCTACTTTGGCTAGTATCCTGGTCTACTTCATGTCCCTTTTTGTAATCCCAAAACAGGTGGCAGAGCACATTGAAAGGATGCAATGAAACTTTCTGTGGAAGGGTGGCGAGGCTGATAGGGGTCTTCCCTTGGTTGCTTGGGATCGAGTTTGCTCTCTTAAATCTAAAGGTGGGTTAGGTTTAAGAAAGTTGGAAATTATGAATAAGGCCCTTTTTGGCAAATGGTTGTGGAGGTTTAGGGTGGAGACGGATTGCATATGGAGACAGGTGATTGCTTCTTGTTATGAGGTTTCGCTTGACGAGGTCCTACCCTACCAAGGGATCCGGTGGGTTTCAGTCCTTGGAGAGGTATCATGAAGCTTTTCTGGGATTTCAAGACAGGCACTCGGGTGGTGGTTGGTAATGGAGTCAAGACTAGGTTTTGTATGGATAAATGGTGTGGACCTCTCCCGTTGCGAGAAGCCTTTCTGGTGGCATTTTCTATGGCAACCAATCCCAATGCGATGTGTTCGGATTACTTGGAAGTCATCAATGGGTCTCCGGTTTGGCAGCCTATTCTTAGATGTCCGACTTTTGATTGGGAGCTCCCTGACATAGCGGCGTTGATTGGAAGTCTTGAAGTAACGAAGGTGATGCTTAACCAAGATGATATGACTGTGTGGGATCTGAGTTCGAACGAGGCTTTCTCTGTTAGATCATGTGTGTTGTGGATGGACAATTTTGTGGATCTCAGAATCCCGTGGCAAAATATCTAGTACACCTCGATTCCCCTAGAGATTCAATTTTTCATGTGGGTCGTAGCCTTGGGGAAGATCTCAACTATTGATCTGCTTAGAAGGAAAGGTTTCATTCTCACTAACATGTGCAGTTTATGCAAAGGGGAAGAGGAAATAGTCTCCCATTTATTACTTCATTGCCCGTTCTCCTAGGAGGTTTGGTTGGTGTTCTTAGGGCTTTCGGGATAAGATGGGCGATCCCTTCTGATTTGCAGTCTTTGTTGGCCTCTTGGAATGGGAGGTGTTTCTGTTGGTCGATTTGGATAGAGAGGAATAAAATGATCTTTGAGGAGCATGGGGAGCCTTCATTTCAGGTATATCAAAGGGTTATTGAGAAGATTCGTCTTTGGGCTCCTCAGTGTAAGGATTGTGATCAGATTAGGGTCAGAGACTTTCTTGAATGCAAGGGCATCATTTGTCAAATCCATGGGCAAAGGTGTGGAAGAAGCTCCAACAGTCAAACCTTGAAGACCAAGACTCAAGCCAGACTCCAACTTCCGTGAAGATAAAGGCATGCATGTAGCTTTATAGGGTTCATATAGTATGACCCAAGGCATATCCCCACACATGGTTGAACACCCAAAAATGATCCCAAGTATAGACCCCCTAAGATATACACAATAGTGAATATACAAAATTCACTGTTTGTGATCTTGATCGATCACAAAAGTAAATTATGAAAAATTCATTGTTTGTGATCGATCACAAAGTCCTTGATCAGAGATTTTGGCCTCCCGAGGACTAGGCCTCTTCTCTATGATCGATCACAACATAGGTCCTAAAAGCCTCGTGATCAATCACAAAGTCCATGATCGATCATGGTTTGGTTATGACTTAAAAGAGGGCCCACACCACTCGACACCCCCAAACATATTTTGGAGGTCACGAAAAAATGACCTTATGATCGATCACAAACCCCGTGATCGATCACGGCAGAGGATTTTAGAAGTTTGCCATTACTCCATTTTGAATTAATGACCAGTTTTTCTTGCCCATTTGAAAAGATTCCAATTCAAGGATTGTGAGCCTTTTCCATACTCTATTAAAGGAAATGTTTTCCATTAGGGCAAGGGACACACAAGAAATCTTCAAGCATTCAAGAGAGTGTTATTTGTTTTACTAAAAAGAGCCTCCAAGGGTGAGAAACCCTATTCCTTTATTGCTTGAGTTTCAAGCTTGAAAGTTCATCAAAAAAATCTCTCTTGATTCCCTTTCAGCTCATATTAGCTAACATCTACTTGAGAGGTGTGGTTTGGGTTATCCTTTAAGGAAACCTTCTTTGTAGTTAGCTTAACTTGAAAATATTTAGTGCCATAGCTTGGAGAAGAAGTGGGTGTATAAGGCAAAACAACTCAACAAGGAGCACTCCCACATGTGGTAAGAATAGCAACATCAACCAACATAGTAGTAATATTTTCTATTCATTATGCATTCATTTGGATATTCATTCATCATTCTATTTTAACATTATTTCTACTCCATACTACAGTGTGAAAACATTGATCTCTTTTCTTTCTTTTCTTTTCTATTCTATTTATCTTCTTTTGTAATCTTTGTTTTTATTACATAAGTCAATCCTTGTGGATTCGACCTTGTTCAGTACTACAACACTTATATACTTACAAGTAAAATTACCCTGGATTTTTTGTTCATTAAGTTGGATCATTAGTCTAGGCATAACAAGTTTTTGGCATCGTTGCCAAGGATTGCAATGTGTGATGAGAACATTGGTTACAAAAATTTTTTTCATTTTTTTATTACTTTGTTATGTTGTTTTCCTTTTTGTAGGAATCAAGATTTGAATATGGCAAAAGGATAAAAAAGCATGATGGATCTAATCTGCCTTCAATCTTGTTGTGCTTTAAAAATAAATAATTTTTTTCTTTTTGAGATCTTTGGTGTATAAGTTCTTGTGTTTCAAGTATAATCTTGTTTCCAAGGAAATCTCTTTTTTTCTCCTCTCATCCGAGGCTTGAGAGTGCGCGCCCCTACCCAGAGAAGCTGCAGAAAAATTTAGATTTGACTTGTAAACACTTGAATTAATACTCTTAGATCTTTAAAGAAAATTGGGAATATCAAT
>JAOXJP010241274.1:0-23161 GCA_025762735.1 Platanus orientalis | reverse complement strand
GATAAGAAGTTTGCGGGGGGTAGCGGAGGGCAATGCCTCCTTACCCGTAAAGTGGGGGTTTAGGGGCGATATACGCCAACCCAAAATTTTTTAGCAGGGGTATTATTGTAATTTCACACTTATACGACATAGCCCTCTTGACCCAGTGGACAAAACTTTAACAACCTAATCTTTTCTCTCAACACTTCCATGATCCAAGAATTAGGTTTTCATTGGGCTAGTACGTAGTAATGCAGGAAGCTTCAACGATTAATTAGCTTATCAACTACAAGTTGTAAAAATTGAGGAATTATCAGATTCATTCCTCAAATTTGCAAAATAATAAGTAAATAGCAAAAAAAAAAAACATAAAACACTATTCTTTAGAGCAAGATTGTAAGAATGTATTCAAATCATGAAATCAAATACCAATTTAAGAAATTCTTCATACATGTTACTTGTAGCAATTGCCTCGTTAAGTCTCGATGAAACCGTTGTTGTCCTCAGAAAATAGGCACCCCTGTTCGGCCGCCTTGTTATTGTGGCCCACAAACCAAAAACGAAGCCTAAAAGGGACAAAACCAAAAGATAAGAGGCAATGGCCCAACAACCAAAAGAGTGTTTAGCGTTCTGCATTCAAGCGTTGGGTTTGGATGGAGAAAAACAAGAAAAAAAATATGAAACTAACAAAGGAGTGAGTTGAGGGGAGGTTTTTTATTTTTATTTTATTATTATTGTTTTTGGGATGGGGGTACGAGAGAGAGAGAGAGAGAGAGAGAGAGAGAGAGAGAGAATGGGAGAGGAGAGTTTTTTTTTTTTTAATTGTTTTTTGGGAAAGAGAGTCTTAGTGGGAAAAAAAGGGAGGAGAGAATTTTTTTTTTTAATTTAGAGAGAGAGAGTCTTGGTGGGAAAAAGGGTGGAGAGAGAGAGAGAGGGAAAATGGGAGATGATAGTTTTTTTAAATTGTTTTTTGGGAGAGTCTTGGTGAGAAAAAAGGGAGGAGAGTTTTTTTAATTTAGAGAGAGAGTCTTAGTGGGAAAAAGGAAGGAGAGAGTTTTGTTTTTAATTTTTTTTTTATGGGGTAGAGGCTGTCAGCACACGGGTGGGGGTTTATAATTTTTTTCTTTTCGGATGGGGTTATGGCGTAGGGGCTGCTGGCATAGGGGGCTGGGGGGCCAAGGGTGGGGCA
This sequence comes from Platanus orientalis, assembly GCA_025762735.1. Lineage (NCBI taxonomy): Eukaryota > Viridiplantae > Streptophyta > Magnoliopsida > Proteales > Platanaceae > Platanus > Platanus orientalis. The sequence continues at coordinate 21,993 of JAOXJP010241274.1, read as the reverse complement.
TAGGGGGGCTAAGGGTGTGGGGCAAGGGGACTCCTAATTGAATTGTCTATGAATTGGAAATTCTACCTATTGAAATCATTGTTCTATTTGTATTAAGATTCAAAATGAATCATATATAAATACGGGTTGTTTAGTTGTGTGGATCAAATAGGCTCACATATTTCACTTAAGCCCATGTGTGTGTTAAAAGCTTTTGGAGGGAACTTTGAATGAAATATTTTATTTAAAGTTTTAGTGTTTCCCTCCTAAAACAAAGTATAACCCAATTCCCAAAGGCTTTTGCCTTGAAAGTTTAGTCTTACATGAGAAGTGGAGAACTTCAAACTCCACCTTGTAAGTAAATGCAAAAACTTAAGGGGTAATGGGGTTGAAGAGGAGAACGAAGAAATAACACAAAAAATATTCCTTGCGAATCAGTCTTCTTTTTCTTCTCCGATCACTATTGTTTTCTTTTTTGTTTATATTGGTTTTCTTGTATATTACTCTATTGGCATTGGAGATTGGTCTGAGTTGTTCAAGTGAGTCTTTGTTATCCTGTGCGGGGTCTACTAGAGTTACTCTACTGGCATTGGAGATTGGTCTGAGTTGTTCAAGTGAGTCTTTGTTAACCTGTACGGGGTCTACTAAAGAGGTTGGTGCTCCTGGAGGTGATCGTCGATCAAGCCTATCGTATTTGTAACAGGCCAACAAATATCACTTTAAGGATAGTGTTTCTATACGTGCTTAATCAGCAATCGATAAGTTGTTTCTAACTCGTTTAATTTGCAAATATTTACTTTATATATATACTATTGGACTGCATCTATTGTTTGGATACATACCAGATAATATGTGAGTTAATATACATAAGTTATTGTTGGTTGATTATACGTGCCTTCACTTCACAATTTCATACTTGCTACTGTTGAGAAACCTGCCATTTTATACTTCTGTCGGATATTTAATTACCCTATTGCTTGAAGAACTATAGTTTTGTGTTACTACAAACATAACTACTATTTACAATCATGTCATATAGATGATACACGATTTTTATCTTAATAGACATGAATTTGAATGTCAATATTTAAAATTTGGAATTTGTTGGATTTCACGTCAAATTGTGTACACTTAACACAGCTTTAACACATAAGCTGTGCTTAGTTAAAGAGAATTTGTAAAGTATTGATATGGAGAACATGAAATGTTTGAACTAAATTTTACTTTGTTTTTTTATTTTTTTCGGTACCAATTTTTCTTTGTTGATCATTGTTATTTATTGTATTTCTGTCGATTCTAGATGAAATGTACAGTGGTCAAATATTCGAAAACGGAAAAGATGTTTCGTCTAGGGTTTGCTGTCCAAGATGGTCTCCACAACACCATGAGGTTTCACATGGAATAAATGAGAGTGACTTTAATAAAATTTCAAAGTATGTTTTGTCCATGATTTAGTGTCTAGGATGGTATCTAGTACAACGGGGGCCATCATATGGAATAATGCAAATTCAATATTCAAAAAAATGCATCACCCACCCATTTTATTCCATATGATGTACCCTGGTGTCTTGGATACCAAATCCTGGACAAAACATCCTTTGATCCTTTCAAGCGGCAATCAACAAACCATTCTCAAGAGAAAATGTACTTCTATTTATAAAAAAAGTTAGGTTTCACTTAGCATCTAAACACAATCATACAACTACATTTTTTTTAGTAGGGCCACCTGGACCCACTGGCACATTGACGGCCCCACACTACGTCACTACCATTGGAGAGTAGATGTTAACCCAAATTATTATGGAATTGCTAACCCATTGGATTTGAAACTTCAATCTCTCCCTTGGAGGGGGAACCAAACGTGGCCTTACCATATATTATGATTATTGAATATAACTAAAATTAGAAAACATATGTAGGATAAGAGTTTGAATTATTTTTATTTCAAATAGAGACTAGTCCTCCAAGTCTCAAACCATACATCATACATGGCAATGATTTTTTTTTTTTTTGGCATATAAATGTGGTGTTATCTTTTATGCATTTACTTAAATGCCCTAAGCTATCCCATATGTATTTAATAAATTATCCATTGTCAAGTATCATGTCATGTTGTGACTTGATGTGTGATAACTAGAAGAAATATTTTAGAGAAAGCGAGCACCACAACTGAGGTATTGATGTATTATTTATAATATAAGACTACATTCTGTTTACAAACAGTTACAACTAATCGATTCTCTTAACTAACTTGATTTGACACACATTCACTCTCACAACTATAAAACTAACGTTAGTTTCATCTCTTCTCACTAATAGTCTCCCTCAAGTTAAGGGATGGAAGAACCTTCAACTTGGATCTAAAGTGAGAAAATTTAAGAACTAAAAGTGGTTTGGTGAACACATCAACATAATGATCGACCGAAGATACATAATGAACCAAAACTACTCTCTAAAGAACCTTCTTTCTAATAAAGTGGCATCCAATTCTATGTGCTTTGTTCGTGCGTGGAACGTTGGATTTGAAGCTAAAGATATAGTTTAAAGACTATCACACCAAATAATTGGTGTGCTCTTTAACGGAATGTGTAGTTCCTGAAGTAGCATCAAGAGCCATGTAATCTTTGCGGTTGTAGAAGCCAATGCATGATACTCATCTTCTATTGAGGATTGAGAGATAGTAGGTTTCTTTTTCACGCTCCAAAGTATCGGATCATTACCAAAATATATGCAGTAGCCCGTAATAGATTTACGGTCAGGCGTATCACTAGCCCGATTAACATTTGAATATGCCTGAATCGCAAGTGAACCTGATTGGTAATATAGACCGTAATGAAGTGTTCCCTTTAGATACCTTAATATCTTTTTTTTTACAAATTGAAAGTGTGAGTCCCTAGGACAGTGCATGAACTAACAAACAATGTTTATTGGAAATTTAAAGTTAGGCCTAGTGATAGTGAGATACTAAAGAACACCCACAACACTTTGTATAAAGACGGATTTGAAAATTTATTATCAATAGTGGTGGCTAATGTTTTTGTCTATAGGAGTAGAACATTCTTTGCAATCTAGCATGCCTGCTTTGTGAAGAATTGATCAAGCATAAGCTTCCCGAGAGATCACAATTCCATTAGACTTATGTTGTATGTCCAAACCAAGGAATTGTTTTAATAAACTTAAATGTCTCGTATCAAAAGTGGACGAAAAAGCGTTAACTCTATAATAAATTGAGTATAATTCCCTGTGACCAATATGTCATCGACATAAACTAGAAGTATACAGATAAAATGATGGTTGTATCTAACAAAGAGAGAAGTATCCATGTGATGTAACTTAAATCCATGGTTAGTAAGAAATTTAGAAAATCTTGCATACCACGCTTTTGGGGCCTAACGGAGTCGTAGATCACCTTATTTAGTTGACATACCCATTGAGGATAATTAGGATCTACAAAGCCGGATGGTTGAGTCATAAAAATAGGTTTAAAAATAACCCCGTGCAGAAAAGCATTTTTTACATCTAATTGTTGGATTTTCCATTTAAAATGAAGTGCTAGGCAAAGAACCATACAAACTGTAGGCATCTTCACAATTGGACTGAACGTGTCATTGAAATCTAAACCCGGAATTTGGTTGAAACCCTTAGCTACTAGGCAAGTTTTATATCTAACAATGTTACCTTTTGCATCCTTGTTAATTTTGAATACCCATTTGCATCCGATAACTCTTTGAGTTGGAGATGATGGAACTAGAGTCCAATGGTACTAATGCGGGAGAATCTAACGGTGTTAAGATATTTGGAGGATCAAGCAATAGTTGAGTGGAATCTTTAAAATGATTTTTGGGCATGTGAGTATTTGGGGGTTTAAAAATATTTGGATCAAACTGTTGATAATCAGTGGTATCCAACTGTTGCCTTTGAACAGAATCTAATGGTTGGATTTGAAGATTTCTTAACAGATGTTGATCTAATGGAGTGGATTTGACCCATGCTGAAATCGAACAAGTTGGTGGAACTAAATACAAAATTTTCTAAGAAAAATGAGAAATAACACATGAACTAGGAGTTGGATAAGAAACATTTGTCAAGTAGTTTCTTTGAACAAAACATACCGACTAACATAGATTTTTCCTGATGAACGATCATAATACCTATACCCTTTGGATGCCAAACAATAACCTAGAAATACACATGATTTCAGTCTTGGTTCCAATTTATTTTGCACATATGGTTGGAGCCAGAGATACCATTCGCATTCGAATACTCGTAGAGCATTATAATCTAGTACAATACCAAATAACTTGTAGTATAGCGACTTGTATTGAAGAACAAGTGTTGGTAGTCTATTAATCAAATAGACTGTTGTTAATACTACCTCAGCCTAGAATGTGACTGACATAAATGTTATTTGAAGCATAACTACTATGGTTTCAATAACGTGTTTGTGCTTCCTTTTGGCAACACCGTTTTGTTCAAGTGTATATGGAAAACTTAGTTGATGTAGGATTCCACAATCTAAGAGATACTTCTTGAAACTTTTACTGGTGAATTCACCACCTCCATCTGTCCTGAGAACCTTAACTCTTCATGAAAGTATATTTTCTATATGCTCTTTCAAATGAGAGAATATATTTGGAACTTCATATTTGTGCTTCAACATATAACCCATGAATACCTAGAATAATCATCCACCAAAAGAAAATAAAATCGTAAATCAAAAAAGAAGGATACTGGAGAAGGACCCCAGATATTCACATGTATTAAGTCTAAAGGAGATTTAAAAACAATATTCAAAAGCGGTAAATGTGTTATGTGATTTTTAGCCACAGCACGGTTATAACAATCCAACAATGAAAGAGAAAAATTGGAGGAAACATTAAGAAGTTTTACAACAGAATCTAAAACTTGAGGTCCAGGATGATCAAGGAGGTTGTGCCAAACTGGATCATGTGTTCTGCAAGATGAAACAACAATTGAGCTAACAAGTTGAGTGTTTTAAGGTTAAGACATATGGTATAGGCCTCCTTTACTAGAGTCGTGATGAATCAAACGATTCATTAGTTTGTCTTGGATAAAGAAATTGTCAGCATCAAAAGCAATTAAGTAGTTATTATCCTTCACAAACTTATTAACAGAGATAAGTTTTGTGGCTAATTTTGGTAGATGTAGTATAGAAAAAAGATTAAATGTATGGTTTGGGGTAGATACAATACCGGATCCAATTTGCTGAATCGGGAGAAATTGACCATTTCTAATAGCTACTTGAGCTGGGCCTCTATAGGAAGAATGCAGTGATAAGGCAGAAAAATTAGGTGTCACATGGTTACTAGCCCCTGTATCAAGGCACCAGGTTGGGTCAACCGATGATGAAGATGTTGAAAAGAGAGCCTTTAGAGCAATCATCTGTTCTTTATGTTGTTGATAGTTTGTGTCATGATGATGAAAGCAATTGATCGTAAAATGACATCTTTACCCATACATTTTACAATAAACCTTGGATTGATTAGAAGAGTTATATCGGAATCGACCAAGTCCTCTAGCACATCCACTGGAACCAGCTTTGAAGTCTCAAGTTAGTTTTTCCTCGCTAGGCAAGTTGGATTGATGAGGTTGTTTGGCATCTTTTTGTCCCATTAACGAGACAAGAAAATTTGATTCAATTGAAAAAGAAACTTGTTGCTCTTCAATGTATAATAGCTCTTGAAGTTCAGTCATCGTGATGGAATGAGGTCTTGTTTGAACCACTGTTTTAAATACATTGTACTCAATGGGAAGTCCATTTGAGGTAAACAATGCAAGATCCTCCTCATCAAGTGGTGGCGCTACTACTACTAGCGTATCAGATATCATCTTATTTTTTTGCAAGTAGTCATGAACTAAAAGAGATCCTTTCTTGATACTCTGTAACTGGTTCTTGAGTTGAAGGATGTGCGATATGAATATTAGTGTGTACTTCCTCTCCAAGGTGAGCCAAACATCATGACAAATATGCAACACCCAGAGAAGTGAAACATCTTGAAACTTGTACTTGAGTTATAGCGCTTCCCATATGTCTTTGGCATATATCCACGACTTCATAAACGTTGAACAGAGCATCTAATAGAGCATCAAGAATATGTGCATTGCATAATTAATTGTCTAATTCTTACTTTCTTCTTTGTCACGTTTGTACGAGTGTCTCATCTTCTTGTTCCAAAGGTTTTAGAGTTATCAACACATATGCAACACTTAGAGAAGTGAGTAAAAGATGGAGCTTAAACTGCCAACGCCTAAAATTTTATCTGTCAAATATTTCTAGTTTGACCATGTCAGACTTAATAAAATTGACAATTAGGCCATTGTTACAGATCTTGTCAAGAATATTGTCTTAAGATTTTTAGAAAGAGATGTAGGGAATTGACAAGATAAGAAGTAACAATGTCCGAGTCACAAATCACGCTTTTCCTAAGATAGTATTCGCCCTCTACTATGATCTTGAACAAAGATACAAAGGTTGGAACGAGTCAGCAAACTTGTCTCTAGGATAAAGCGGGCCCAATCAAAGTTGTGTTGTTGATCGGCGGTTTGCAACACCATAAGACCAACCCTTGAACACTTGATATTATCTCACAAAAATGTAAACAATGAGAAATCAAAGGTTTTTCAGAGAAATATAGAGGTTAGTGAAAGATATGAGAGAGAGAGAAAGTTTGAAGTAAATTCACGTTTTAGAAGATTACCTTCATTTATAGAATTAGTAGAGACACATTTAAATGTCTACAAACATCAACACCCTTTTACATTGAACAATCATGTATGGATGCCGATAGACACTTTGGACGCCTTTGTACACTTCCCCATGAATGAATCTATGTTTTTTGCAATGTTCACTTTTTCGCATTTTGGATAGTTGATCGATCGAAAATATTTTCAACTGATCAATCCTATTGATCGATCTAAAAATATTTTCAGATTGCATTATTTTCTTTGAGAACTCGATCGTTCCAAAACTTTTTCTAACGATCGAATATATTTAGGATCGATCGAGTTTGTATAAACTTTAAGAATATCTAACATCTTATTACCCCATAAAAGATAGAGGACGTTTGCCTCTCAAGTCCTCGACTTCTCCGTCATCTCCTTTAATCACTTTCTTCTTATTAATGTCAAATTTGGTTTATGAACTCATAAGGCAACATTTCAATCTATTGCTATCCAACCATCACTTCCCATTAACTTCCCACCAATCCGATCTCGCTCGCCATTAAGTAGCCCTCACGCATCATCCTTGCAACTTACATCTCATCAATGTCGCAGCTCTCATTCCCAGTAATTGAGAGAAGATATCCTCCATCTAACATTCTTCTCTTTATATGGAGATATTAATAGGGGGGCTTGGATTATGTGAGAACGAATCTCATGAGAACCCTGAAAACGGCACCAGAGGGGCTGATGCATTAGTACCAAAAAGTGATTTGCACTTTTTGGGGGGCACTTATCACTTTTCGGCGCTGATGTGTCCATACCCTGATGCTGTTTTCATAGTTCTCACAAAATTTGTTCTCACCTAATTTTTAGTGTTAATAGGGCCATCAACAAGCATAAATATGGATGTCAATGAACTGAACTAGCTTGGCTAAGCTTGGAGCTCAACTCATAACAGTTTGAGCATGAGTCTTCTTTGAAGCTCGTGGAACTAACCCTGAGCCTTGAATGCGGCTAGTTTAACTATGCGACTTGAGTCAAGCTACACTAAGTTCAGCTTGTCAAGGATTTTTGGTACATATGGTTTATTATATTAAATGGGAGCTGTGATCTAACATGAACAAAAGCATTTTTTTTTTTTGTCTTTTTGTGGATTTTTTGTTCATGCTCAAAAAGCTATAGAAAATTTTGCAAGACCTTATCACTTGGGATTACATGGAGAATGTTGATGTGCCCCCAAAAAGTGTAGATCACTTTTCAGTGTTGATGCGTTAGCCCCCTGGTCTATTTGCACGAAATTCATTTTTACGTAATTCTAGCCCCCTAAAAAGTGTGTATCGCTTTTTTGTCGCTAATGTGTATGCCCCTAATGTCATTCTTACTCTAGGCTAACTTTAGGAGTCCTACCAAATCCTGCCTAGTTCATGCATGGCATAAAAGCAAGGGAGTGAGTCAACGTCTAGGTGGCTGTGTCATCAGCTCCTTTAAGGATGGTATCCTCTAAGTATCATGGGGTGCCTCATGCTTGGAAGTTGTCTATGAGCTTGAGTGATAAGAAAATTAAAAGGGGCAGTCCCAATGCATGAGGCTCCCGCCACTACGGGGTCTGGGGAGGGTTAGATGTACGCACCCTTACCCCTATATGCAAAGAGGTTGTTTCCTTGACTTGAACCTGTGACATCCAAGTCACAATGGAGCAACCTTACCGATGCGCCAAGGTCCACTCTCTAAGTGACAAGAAAATTAAAAGTGGTAAATCATTAATAATAAAAAAAATTCAAGTGAGGGATAAGATCGTAAAGAGTAGGAAGAGGAAAGAAATTGCTCAATAGGAGAGAGATTTTTCGTTGAAAATGTAAAAGAGAGAGAGAGAGAGAGAAAATTTAAGAAAAGAGGTAGTTAGGGTGAGATAATGCAAGGTTAAAGGAAAAGAGTGGAGAAAAATTAGGGTTGCTAAAAAATAAAAAATAAAGAGGGAAACAAATGGGTGGGGTAGTCCACGTGGTATTCTCTTTAAAAAAATATTAAATTTCAAATAAAAACCATAAAATGTGCCACTTTAACAACTCACTTAAACATAGAGTTTTACTTCACCAGATACATGATCTAAGAATGTGACTGAATTTAAGCTTCTATCTTAAGGGATTGCATCAATGTCCCATTATGCATTGACTCCAAAAGTAATGCAATGAACTAATCTAATATGTAAATCTAAAAGTGAAAAACTGTCATTATAATAGAACCAACATTATAAGGTTCCCATCTCCTTATTATATTTATATTTATTTTATGTAAGGTTCCCATATCTGACATCTCACTTCCATTTAGTCCCATATTGACACCCATCCTGCCTCTCAAGTCCTTGACTCCTCTGTTATCTCCTTCAATCGGTTTCTTCTTATTCATGTGAAATTTAGTTAATGGATTCATAAAACAACATTTCAATCTATTGCTATTCATCTATCACTTCCCATTAACTTCCGGCCAATCCGATCTCGCCCTCCATCAAATAGCTCTCATGCATCATCCTAGCAATTTACATCTCATCAACATCACAGTCTTAATAATCGAGGGAAGATATCCTTGTCTAACCTTCTTTTCTTTGTGTGGAGATATTAATAGGGCCATCAACGAGCATAGATAGGGTTGTCAATGAATTGAACTAGCTTGGCAAAGCTTGGAGCTCGGCTCATAACACTTGAGCCTAAGTCTTCTTTGAAGCTTGTGGAGCTAAGCTTGAGTCTTGAATGGAGCTCATTTAGCTAAGTGAGCCAAGTCGAGCTACACTAAGTTTAGCTTGTCAAAGATTTTTGGTACATATAGTTGATTATATTAAATGGGAGTTGTGATCTAACATGAACAAAAGCATGAGTTTTTTATTTTTGTCTTTTTGTGGGTTTTTTGTTCATGCTACAAAAAGCTATAGAAAATTTTGTTAAAGCTTATCACTTGGGATTACATGGAGAATACTGACGTGCTGCAAGCTTACAACCCACCAAAATTTTGTTTTCTTAAAGGAGAATGATTATCTGTTTTGAGACAGACCTCTAAAGGCAAAAACTTTTTCGATCAATTGAGTTTGTATAATTTTTTTAAAATATCTAACATCTTATTACCTCAGAAAAGAGAGAGGACACATGCCTCTCAAGTCCTCGACTCCCCCGTCATCTCCTTCAATCGCTTTCTTCTTATTCATGTGAAATTTGGTTAATGAACTCATAAGGCAACATTTCAATCTATTGCTATCCAACCATCATTTCCCATTAACTTCCCGCCCATCCGATCTCACCCTCCATTGATCGAGTAGCTCTCACGCATTGTCCTTGCAACTTACATCTCATCAATGTTGCGGCTCTCAATCCTAATAATCGAGAGAAGATATCCTAGTCTAACCTTCCTTTCTTTGTCTGGAGATATTAATAGGGCATCAACGGGCATAGATAGGGCTGTCAATGAACTGAACTAGCTTGGCTAATCTTGGAGCTTTGAGCTCGACTGATAACAACCTAAGCCTAAATCTTCTTTGAAGCTCGTGGAGCTAAGCATGAGCCTCAAATGGAGCTAGTTTAGCTAAGTGAGCTGAGCCAAGTTGCACTAAGTTCAACTTGTTAAGGATTTTTGTTACTATAACTTATTATATTAAATGGGAGTTGTGATCTAACATGAACAAAAGCATGTTTTTTTTTTGTCCTTTTTTGTCTTTTTATGGATTTTTTTGTTATTGCTACAAAAAGCTATAGCAAAATTTGCTAGAGTTTATCACTTGGGATTACATGGAGAATGCTGACGTGCTACAAGCCTACAAACTACCAAAATTTTGTTTTCTTAAATTGTCCTTCCATTTGTGACTTTTTAATTAAAATATAAAGGTATCTATGTCATTTAAATTATCTTTATATTTGTGTACACCAATCACCAAGAAACTTGTAAAATTTTAACTTTTTATTAAATTTCATATTGTTTGCCTTTTTTACCATATCCGTGTTTTTCACTTTTTTTACAATTTTACAAACATACTAGTACTGCTCATAGTTTTTTATTATTATTTTTATTTTTTAAATGTGTCTATGGGGAATTATAAACTGAAATGTGTTGTTTTGGGGGTATAAACATCCAAAAAAGTGTTCAGTGGAAAAAGTAGATAGTTGAAAAAAGACATCAAATTCTAGGATTTTTTTAATTCTGTTTTTGCATATGAATGTGGTGTTATCTTTTATGCATTTACTGAAATGCCCTAATCTATCCCATATGTATTTAATAAATTGCCATTGTCAAGCATCATGTATGTCACACAATTACTTCACATGTGATAACTAAAAGAAATATTTAAGAGAAAGCAAGTACCTCAATTGAGGTTTTGATGTATTATCTATAATATAAGATTACATTCTGTTTACAAACAGTTACAACTAATTGATTCTCTTAATTCTAATTGATACATTGACACTCTCACAACTATAAAAATAACTTTAGTTTTACCTCTTCTCACTGACAACCTTCTTCAAGTTAAGGGACGGAAGAACCTTCAACTTGGATCTAAAGTGAAAAAATTTAAGAACTGAAAGTGGTTTGGTGAACTTTTTTATGTATTGATCTACTGAAGAAACATGATGAACTGAAACTACTCTCTAAAGCACCTTCTCTTTGATATAGTGGCATCCAATTGTATATGTTTTGTTTGTGCATGGAACACTGGATTTGAAGCTAAAGATATAGCTGAAAGGTTATTACACCAAATAACTGGTGTGTTCTTTAACTGAATGTACAGTTCCTAAAGTAGCATCAAAATCCATGTAATCTCTACAGTTGTAGAAGCCAATGCATGATACTTAGCTTTTGTTGAGGATCGAGAGATAGTACGTTGCTTTTTCGTGCTCCAAAAGTATCAGATTATTACCAAAAACATATGTAGTAACCTGTAGTAGTTTTACAATCAGACATATCACTTGCCCAATCAACGTCGGAAGATATCACAAGTGAACCTGATTTGTAATGTAGACCATAATGAAGTGTTCCCTTTAGATACCTTAGTATCCTTTTTACATCTTGAAAGTGTGAGTCCCTTGGACAATGCATGAAATGAGAACCAATGTTTACTATAAATCCTAAGTTAGGCCTAGTGATAGTGAGATATTGAAGAGCACCCACAACACTTCTGTATAAAGATGGATCTAAAAAATTTATTATCAACAGTGGTGGTTAATGTTTTCTTCATTCACATCGAAGTAGAACATTCTTTGCAATCTAGCATCCCTGCTTTGTGAAGAATTGATCGAGCATATGCTTCCTGAGAGATCACAATTCCATTGGACTTATGTTGTATGTCTAGACCAAGGAAGTGTTTTAATAAACCTGAATTCTCATATCAAAAGTGGATGACAAAGCGGTAAGTAACTCTGTAATGAATTGAGTATCATTCCCTATGACTAATTTGCCATTGACATAAACTAGAAGTATAGTGATAAAATGATGGACATGTCTCACAAAGATAGAAGTATCCGTGTGACATAGCTTAAATCCATGGCTAGTAATAAATTTAGAAAATCTGGTGTGCCATGCTCTTGCGGCTTGACAAAGTCCATAGATTGCCTTCTTTAGTTGACATAAGTGTTAACGATAATTAGGATCTACAAAGTTGGATGGTTGAGCCATAAAAATAGCTTCAAAAATAATCCTGCACACAAAATAATTTTTTCATCCACTTGTTGGATTTTCCATTTAAAATGAAGTGTCAGGCAAAGAACCAGATAGACTGTAGGCATCTTCACAACTGGACTAAACGTGTCATTAAAATCGAAACCTAGAATTTGGTTGAAAACCTTAGCTATTAGGCGAGCTATATATCTAACAATGTTATCTTATGTATCCTTAATTTTGAACACCCATTTACATATGATAACTCTCTGAGTTGGAGATGACGAAACTAGAGTCCAAGTACACTAGTTTTGTAAAGCTTGAAATTCTTCGGACATTGCTCTATGCCAATGCTCATATCGTGCTACCTCAGTATAGCAAGTGGGTTCTACTTCAATATTTTTATTTATAGCAAGACAAAAGTGTTGTTTCGGCTTAATGATACCTGCTTTAAGGCGGGTTACCATTGTATGATTATTGTGAGTAAGAGTAGAAATGACTGGTGATGAAGTAATGCTACTTTGTTTGGAATATGTTCCTGAGGTGAATCCGAAGAGTTTGCACTTATTTCTGTGTGATTTGGCAATAGGTCAAGTGTTGAGTTTCCTAGTGGAGAAGACACTAAGTCAGGTGAAAAAGACAAAGTGTCGGGTTGAAATGAAGGATCCGATGGGACTAATGCAGGAGAATCTAACAGTGTTAATATCTTTGAAGGATCATATAGCAGCTTAGTGGAATCTTTAAAATGATTTCCTGGCACGTGAGAATTTGGGGGTTTAAAAATATTCCGATCTGATTGTTGATAATCAGTGGTATCCTATGGTTGCCTTTGAATGGAATCCAATGGTTGGATTTAAAGCTTTCTTAACCGATTTTGATCTAACGGAGTGGATTTGACCCGTGCTAAAGTCAAACAAGTTGGTGGAACTAAAGGAATTTTTTTTTAAGAAAAATGAGGAACAACTCACGAACTAGAAGTTGGATAAGAAACATTTGTCAAGTAGTTTCTTTGAACAAAACATACTGGTTGACGTAGATTTTCCTTGATGAACGATCATAACACCTATACCCTTTGGATCCCAAACAATAACCCAGAAATGCACATGATTTCGATCTTAGTTCCAATTTATTTTGCAAACAATAACCCAGAGCACATGATTTCGATCTTAGTTCCAATTTATTTTGCACATAAGGTCCGAGCCAGGGGTAACATTCACACCCAAATACTCATATAGCATTATAATCTGGTACAATACCAAATAACTTGTAGTATGACAACTTATGTTGAAGAACATGTGTTGATAGTCTATAGATCAAATAGACGGTTGTTAATATTGCCTCAACCTAGAATGTGATCGGCATAAACGTTATTTGTAGCATTCCTAATGTGGTTTCAATAATGTGTATGTGCTTCCTCTTGGCAACATAGTTTTGTTCAGGTGCATATGAAAAACTTAGTTGACGTAGGATTCCACAATCTAAGAGATATTTCTTGAAACTTTTATTGGTGAATTCACTGCCTCTATCTGTCCTAAGAATCTTAATTCTTTGTGAAAGTAGATTTTCTATATGTTCATTCAAATGAGAGAATATTGTTGGAACTTCAGATTTGTGCTTCAACATATAAACCCATGAATACTTGGAAAAATCATCTACCAAAAGCAAATAAAATCGTAAATTAGAAAAAGGAGGATACTGGAGAAGGACCCAAACATTTGTATGTATTAAGTCTAAAGGAGATTTAGAAACAGTATTCGAAAGTGGTAAATGTGTTATGTGACTTTTAGCCATAGCACAGTTATTACAATCCAACAATGAAAGACAAAACTTGGAGGAAATATTAAGAAGTTTTAAAACAAAATCTAAAACTTGAGGTCTAGGATGACCAAGGCTGTTGTGCTAAATTGGATCATGTGCTCTATAGGAAGAAACATCAATTAAGCTAACAAGTTGAGTGTTGTGAGTTTGAGACAAAGGGTATAGGCCTCCCTTAGTGGAGCCGTGATGAATCATACTATTCGTTAGTTTGTCCTAGATAAAGAAATTGTCAGCATGAAAAGAAATTAAACATTTATTATCCTTTGCAAACTTATCAACGGAGATACGATTTGTGGCTAATTTTGGTACATGTAGTATAAAAGAAAGAATAAATGTATGAATTGGTGGTAGATACATTACCATATCCAATATGCTGAATCGAGAGAGACTGACCATTTCCAACAGCTAATCGAACTGAGCCTCTATAGGTAGAATGTAGTGACAAGGCAGAAAAATTAGGTGTCACGTGATTACTAGCCCCTATATCAAGGTACTAGGTTGGATCAACCAATGATGAAGATGTTGTAAAGAGAGTCGCCAAAGCATTCATTGGTTCTTTATGTTGTTGATAGTTTGTGTCATGATGATGAAAGCAATTGATTGTAGAATGACCTCCTTTCTCACAGATTTGACAATAAATATTGGATTGACCAAAGGAGTTATATCGGAATCGACCACGTCCTCTAGCTTGTCCACTGAAACCAATTTGAAGTCTTTGAGTCAGTTTTTCCTCACTAGGAGAGTTAGATTGATGAATTTGTTTGGCATCTTTTTTGTGCCACAAATGCTTATGAGACGAGAAAATTTGATTCAATTGAATTAGAGATCTGTTGCTCTTTAATGTATAATAGCTCTTGAAGTTCAATTATCATGATGGAATGAGGTCTTATTCAAACCGTTATTTTAAACGCATTATACTAAATGGGAAGACCATTTAAGGTAAACAATGCAAGATCCTCCTCATCAAGTGGTGACGCTATTACTGCTAGTGTATCATATATCATTTTAATTTTTTGTAGGTAGTCATGGACCGAAAAAGATCCTTTCTTGATACTCTATAACTGGCTTTTGAGTTGGAGGATGTTCAATCTAAATATTGATGTGTACTTTATCTCTAAGGCAAGCTAAATATCATGACAAATATGCAACACTCAAAGAAGTGATGTAACAACCCCAAATTTCACAACCCTATATAAGTGTAAATTCGGGTCGCTACTAACTAAATTCATATTTCATTCACTATAGTTTTTTTTTCTTAATTTTTATCTTTACCTATAGGTTTACTTAGAATCTAGCCTTAGAACTTTAAGCATAACGTATGCAGCAGAATAATGAAAACATCACACTTACCATAATCCTCAATGTGCATCGAAATTAAACTTAACATATAACCCATAGTCAAAATAAAAAACCATCACATTTCTAATTACTTCTCATTCCACAAGGATACATAAATCTAACCCTGTAATAGTTAAAGGTAATACATCCATAAGTTCAAAGCTCAAAAATATGAGCCAAAATAAAATCTGTATAATCAAATGTATCCATAATAAGTACAAGTCCAACAACTAATAAGAAGGTCATCAAAATAGTGTACATCCTTGTGCCACCACCTAATCTACAGGTGCTCTAAATGATGAACTTGTATTCTATAACTCACCTGAAATAAAAATGGTATGGATGAGTGAGATCCATGGCTCGTAATTAAGTACACAAAACCTACTACAGAAATAGGATGGATAAAACACAAATCTTTCAATATAAAAATATTGAGTATATCTCCATATAAAATACATACAATTTTCTAACATGTAGACATGTATTAGTGTACATACATCATCTTCTAGTCATCACACGATCTATACACTCATCATCATGATTCATCATATAGGAACTATACATGACATTATACATGATTTTGTTTATACATTACATTCTTCTAATATCTATGCATGATTATACTTATACATGACATTTTTATACTATATGTGTATAAAGGTATGCATGAAAATATGGATATTCAATGACATAGTAGGCATTTTTTAACATTTAATGATAGAGATAATTAGTGTAATTCTGATAGACATTTTCTAACGATTTTCATACATGAACTACTTATTATCAATAAGAATAAGTATAGGTAAACTACTTCAAGGTAGACATGCATCATTCCTAAACATTCGGTAGCTATAATAAGACAATTGGCATAACGAGGCACTTATAGATTAACTTCATTTTTTATAAATTCATATTTACTTTACCATTTATTATTTACATTATAGCTTTTATAAACTCTTACCATTTATCTTGTTCAACATAGTCCATTTTACCCTTGCTTGATATTATTATTAGCATTTTCATTCCTTAAATTCCTTTATTACTTATCACTTTATCAAACTCCACTTATCACTTCAAATAGCTTCTATTGTTCTTCTTTTAGTCTTCACTTATCATTTTCTTTTCTTATTCATATTAAGGATATTTATTTTCATTAGCAACTTATGTATTTTCATTTCTTTTCATAGAACTTCATTTGCTTACATAACTTATAGACCTCTTATTATTTGTGAAACTTAGATATTTTCATTTTTTTTTGTCTTAATACTTTTTGTCATTTACTTGACTTATAATTTTTACTTTACTTTTGATTCTTATATATTTCCCTTTCATTTTTATCCTACTTTCATTTTTCTTACATATCTTATGCACTTTCCCACACTTGTGAGACTTAGGTCTCTATTTCTTGCTTTTACACTTTCTTTCTTACATGAATTATAATTTTTACTTCACTTTTAAAGCTTTTAGGTTTCCCTTCTTTTCTTAATACTTTTACTTCTTTATTGACTTCTCTTTTCTTCTTATCATAGTTTCTTTTTTTTTTCTACCAAATAGTGGGACCTTTTAATTTCACTTATATATTGGTATATTGTATTATCCCCCAATGGCAAGGGTCATTGACATATTGAATTATAACCCCAATAGCAAGGGCTATCACTTACACTTTCTCATACTTACATTTTTGCTTCGCTTTCTTACATTTTTTTCACTTACTTATACTTTGGTTCACTTGTTTACTCTTTGACACATTGTATTATTTTTCAATGCCAATGGCCTTTACATTATTTATACATTGATACATTATATTATTCCTCGATGACAATGGCTTTCACATTACTTATTCTTACATATTTTATGAATTTCTCATTACTTTTAAAGCTTATATGCTTCTATTTCTTATCTTGACATTTTATTATTTTATTTAGTTTGTGAACTTTTCATTTCTTCTTGACATAGCTTATTTTCTTCTAATTTTTTTTATCTTGTTACATGCTTTCTTTTTCCCTAATAGTGAGACTTTTAACATTACTTTACACGTTGGTATATTGTATTATTCTCCAATAGCAGTGGCAGTTGACATATTAAATTATAACCCCAATAACAATGGCTATCGACATATTGTATCATCCTAATAGCAATGACCATCGACATATTGTATTATTTCATAATAGCAAAGGACCATTGACATATTGTATCATCCCAATAGCAAGGACTATCAGCATATTGTATTATTCCCTAATAGTAATGGTCATTTCATATATTTGTTATTTGTCTTAGTCATCTTTACATATCACCATTTAGCTCCTTATGGTGAGACCTTCATTATTAGACACTTGTCTCTACTTTTCTTACTTATCTTATTTTATTATTTTTATCATTCATTCGTTTTGAATATTTTTCATTCTTAACCATCTTACATTTATTTGACATATTATTCAATTGTAATGCAAGAGACAACTATGTTTACATGATATAAGTATGTTAGCAAAATAAAAAATATGTAAAACATGAATAAATCATACTTTAACCTTATCAATGAAGAAAGTCATACAATTCTATATATGTTTTTAAACATCTTAAAGTCTATACACATAGCATAAACAATGGTCTAGATAACAATTCAATCATACATGTCATCCAATCACTCACTATCTCTAAGCATATTTTACTTGAATCATTTCATAGAATTTTCTACGCAATTTATATACAACAATATACTAGTATCATTACTAGAGATGCAAATGAACCGGATTCGATGCGAATATTAGTATATATGAATCTGGCTTATTTATGTTTCATATATATCTGAATCTAATTATTATCCGACAAATAATTGAAAAGTATGTTTGTATTTGTATCCATTAAGTTTATCGAATATTGAATATATCCGAATATTATAAATGGATATCAGATATCCAATTAGCAAAAATCTGGATGTTAAAAACTATAAAAAAATCTTATAAAAAGCTATCCAAAAATTAGACTTGGTTTGTTCAACATAATTAATAATACACACATATATACACACACAAGATTCCCTAATTTCTATTCCTATCCTAGCTTGTTTATTAATCACTTGTAAGAGTAATGTCTTTTCAATATAATCAACAACACACACACACATACACACACAAATTCAATAAAATTGAAAAGTTGATGTAAGAAAGTTCAAATCCTTGAACACAAAGCACCTCCAAATGCAAGGAAGGAAAAATGCAATAACTATGTCAAGTGAAACAGGAATGCAAAGTAATATAGCTATCCTCGAGCACACCACATTATCCCTCATCAAATCTCAATCATAATATTTAGAACTTAAAACGAATTCAAACAAATTGCAATGAAGCTCAAAGAACCCCAAAAGAAATAAATTAACAAAATCAAACATTACAAGTAAAAACAAAGGAGAGAAACAAAGGTGACTATGACATAAGCAACATTGGTCACTAAGAGTTAGAGTGAGAGTGAGACTACTCGATAGTGAGAGTGAGACTTCCCGACAATAAAAGTGAGAGAGCCAACTGCCGATGCCCAATGAGAGTAAGAGAGCTGACGGTCAGAGAGTGAGTTGATAATGGGAGAGTGAGCTGACGTGTGGACTTATAGGGTAAAAAAGAAAAGAAAAAAAAGAATATAATAACTTAGGGTTTTAGTGTTGACTGTTGGATTGGTTTTGATCCAATGGTCTACACTTTATCTCTATATATAATTGTGTATATTAAAAAAATTATATATATACATGTATATATCTATATTTGGTTCATTTATAGTCTGATATTTTTTAATTGAATTAATATTTAATCGAAATGGCCTGGATACATGTATATCCATATTTGCTTTAAACGAATACAAAATAAACCGGATTTAGATAATAATCGGATGCATGCATCCGTAATCATTACATGGAGATCAACATGCTTCATAGTTATCTCCTGGCATCATCTTTAAGCAACATATTTAAAAGATGTTTATCACCAACTCAAATAATCATACTAGTCATGATAAATCAAACAAATCATCAATCAATATCCTTCATGAAAACTATAGAGTTATAGAATCCTAGTTTACAAGCATTCATAATGTATGTGATTTATTATTTTAATAAAATATATATAGATAGCATGTAAATCCACTTTTTCTCATTGTATAAAATAGAGATTTTTAAGATCCTAACAAAAATTGACAAGATCTCATCACAAATCACCACAAGAGATAGAGTTTCTAAGATCCTAGTAAAGGGCTTCACAAACATATGAAAAAACATTCATAAATTCAAGATTTTATCAATACAAGACTTCTAATAACCTAAAAACAATAAAAGTAGAGTAAGCTTTGTGTAAGTACTTACCCAAGGTTCTAATCCTTGGTTTGAAGGGAATCCTCCTCCAAAACTTCATTGCCTTTGCCAAACCTTCTTCCTTTTATAAATAAACAAGGTATTTCATGGTTAGAATACATAAACTAAGGTAGAAGATGAAAAACCACAACTATTTTAGGCTAGATTTAGGTTCTAACAACTTACCTAAGCTTGGAAAAAAATATTTTTATACCCTTTCTCTTAAGTCTTCATCTTCTCCTTTGTATTCTAAGGATCTAAATGACCAAAATAAAATATTAGAGGGGTTTTAACTTGTCTAAGTCAAGATCCCACATGTGTGGGGATCAAATAACGCCATGACATATCATTTTCGTACATGTGAAAAATCTTGAGTGTGACAGGTCATGGGATTTGTGATAGGTCATGGTGTGACCGATCATGGGGTTTGTGACAGGTCACATGCAGGTTTTATAATACTTGAGAGCTATGACCCTTGTTCATGATCAGTCACACCTAGGAGTGCCGTGATCGATAAAAAAAAGTATGATTAGTCACACATGGGTTATTTTGAATTTTTAGGTATTTTCTACACTAGCAGGAACCAGAAGAAAACATGAAGCATTCTAGGGATTTGGGGGATTGGTGGAGGGACTTTTGGATCAGTGGCTGTTTGAGAAGGGGGAGAACCTTTTGGTAGTACGGTTGTAATACCGAGGGTGAAGGGGGTGGTTTGGGAGCCGGATTAGGCCAATGGTTCCAATTATCTAGTGGGAGGGGGTTGTCTAGCTTGGTGGTTAGGTAAAGGACATAGTAATCAAATTTGTCAGAGGGTTCTCCAAGGAGACTGACTTCTGGGTCTCCAGCTTCATACCTTTCTTGCAGGAGCTGCTGATGGGATTTTTGTCTTTACTTCTTGGGGTAGAGCTTTCTTTCTTGCTCTAATTCAAATTCAATGGCCATGAAGTCTTCCTCGCATTTTTGGCAAGCACAGTCAACTACTTGGTGGCCTTCTTTGAGTTGTTGAAGCATAAATTGTTCTATAGGTTTTTGTGGAGCAAACACTAGTTGTATCATGAACTGTTCTACAGTGGGGAAAGCTGAAGAGGATGATGCTTCTTCTGTTTCGGGCAGAAACCTGGTTTTAACAGTACAATCCTTTTTGCGGACAAAGAGCGGGGTAGTGGACTGGACTATTTTTGTCTTGCCATGGAGATTTTCATAGTTTATGATCCATTTTTCTAGAAGAAAAGGCTAGAGTTGATAATTTGTGGGCTGCTTGGGAATATACGTGCATTGAGGTGCTTTGTTTATGTCTACTTTGATGAACAAGACATCTGTAGACTGAGAAAATTCAGGAACGGGGATATCAAATGAGTGATTCTGGATTCTGTAGGCCATCTGGTGGTGAAGGGTAGCTGTAAAAAAGGTGGCTACTTAGGGAGTTCCTGTTATTTGCACTTGGACCATCAGGGAATTGAATGCATGTGGGTCTGTGAGAGGAATATTGAAATTTGGAAAGAGGGTAACAAAGACTGTTCCCACATTCAAGGTGGTTTGGACTGTGCCAACTACTGCATGTTGATAATTTGTAAGTCTGGAATCTAGAAGTGCTAGGCGGGCTGCAACTGGGAGGCCTTTCCTACCATGGAATATTAAAGACAATTTGACTCCACCAAAATGGAGGTGAGTATATCCATCTATGATCCAATCTGAGGTAATCTTTGGGTAACTCAACGGGGAGGAAGTGTTCTGCCTGGTCCGCGGGGATATGGTTCTGATTGAACTTAGAAGCTTGGATATATTCTTTGACTGGGGAAGGGCTGGATTTGTCGAGGAGTTTTCGAAAAGTCTTTTTGAGGTCCTTTGGAGGTTTGGTATAGATTGAGAAGGGGTTGATGACAGGAAATTCTGTAGAGGGAATTCTGGATTCTTTGGGACATACTCAATTTCATAAAGATACTCTAGCTTGGAAGATGATGTAGATCGAAAAGAAGAGGAGGATGAGAATGAAGGTCACATCTGAGTTTGGCCATGGGTTATTTTGGTTCACTCTAGGTTACATCTGAGTCATTTTTGGATTTACACCTCATGGTAAAATGATTATAACTTTCTCTATAAAACTTTGTTTTACAAAACTTTTGAAGCTTTAGAAAGTAGACTCCTAGAGCTTTCCAATGATATATGGTTTGTACTCTAATTCACTCGGAACTGGTACAGGTATG
>JAOXJP010241266.1:0-23166 GCA_025762735.1 Platanus orientalis | reverse complement strand
GAATTAAATTCTTTATGGGTAATTTGACGACCACCAAAATAGTGGAAAAATGTGATGTTGAGTTGAAATTTACTTCGAGAAAAACTGTGACATTGAAGTATGTGCTTCATGTGTTTGAAGTTTGTAAGAACCTCGTTTCTGAATATTTACTAACCAAAGGATGTACTACAAATGAGATGTTTAAGTTGAATGTATTGGAAATAAAATCTGCTCCTCCTATTGTTTATTTGATTTATTCTCTTGACGTATGATATGCTAGGTTAGAACATTTAAATTTTCATTCTATTAAAAATATGGTTAAATTAGAATTGATTACTACAAATAGTATTGAAAAACAAGAAAAATGCAAAATTTATGTTCAAGCTAAATCTACTAGAAAACCATTTTCTAGTGTAGAAAGAAAAAATGAATTACTAGATTTTATTCATACGAATGTGAGTGATCTTAATGAAATTTTAACTAGAGGTGGAAAAAGATATTTTGTAACTTTTATTGACAATTTTTCTAGATTTACATGTGTATCTAATTAGAACTAAAGATGAAGTATTAGAGAAATTTAAAATTTATAAATCCGAATTTGAAAATCAATTAAATAGAAAAATTAAAACCATAATAAGTGATCGAGGAGGAGAATATAATTCTAATATATTTTTAAATTTTTATATAAAAAAAGGATAATTCAAGATATGAGTGCACCTCAGTCTCCATAACAAAATGAAGTTGCCAAACGTAAAAATAAATCCCTATTAAATATGATAAATTTTGGATTATCAAAAAATTTATGGGGTGAAACACTACTTATGGCGTGCTATATACTTCATAGGGTGCCTTAAAAGAAAAATAATATTACACCCTATAAATTATGAAAAAAATAAAAAATAAAATCTTAATTATTTAAGAATTTGGGCATGCTATGCAGAAGTACATAATTTAAATCACAGCCAACCTAAATCAGGCAGTAAAACTATTCTTTGTGCATTTTTGGGGTATGAGGGAAAAACCTATAGTTTTTTAAATATTAATGCTGGTACTATTATTATTTCTAGAGATGTGGATTTCTTTGAAAATATTAAAAAAATGAATATAGAGATCAAATAAAAGGATATGAAAAATCAAATTTTAACAAGAATGATGAGATAAATAATGATGAAGTATTTGTACCTAGAAGAAGGAAAAGAACTAGGAAAACAAGTTAACTCAGGCTTTGATTACTACACATTTATGATAGAAAATGATCTTACAACTTTTGATGAAGTTATAAAATCATATTGAAAAAAAAAAAATTGGTAAGAAGCTATCAATGATGAAATTGATTAAATGATGTCAAATGTTATCAGGGAATTAATAAATTTACCACCTAGAGCTAAAACAATTTGATGCAAATGGATTTTTAAAAAGAAATAAAAATCCGATAGAACCATTGATAAATTTAAAGCGAAACTTGTAGCAAATGGATTTAAACAAAAAATTGGAATTAATAACTTTTATACATATGCTTCAATAACAAGAATAACTTTTACTAGAGTATTAATGACATTAACATCTATATCTAAGTAATTCATCAAATGAATGTTAAAATAATGTTCCTAAATGGTGAACTTGAGGAGAAAATATACATGGATTAACCCAAGGGGTTTATAATGGAAAGACAAGAAAATAAGGTTTGTAAATTAGTTATGTCATTATATAGACTTAAACAAGCCCCTAAACAATGGTATGAAAAATTTGATGAAGCTATTTTATTTATTGGGTTTAAAATTAACGATTCGGATAAATGTATTTATAGTAAATGTGATGATAATATTTGTGTTACTAGTTGTTTATATGTGGATGATATGCTTATATTTAGATCAAATTTAGATTGTGCATTAAAGACAAAACAATTCTTATCTTCTAAATTTAGTATAAAAAATATGTATGAAGTAGACAATATACTTGAAATAATGTTGATAAGAAAACCAAATTAAATAATTATGTCCCAATCACACTATATTGAGAAATTACTTAAAAAGTTTGATTATTTAGATTGTAAACCTATTTATACTCCTTATGATCTTAGTATTCACTTGAAGAAAAATGTAGGGAAACAAGTATCCCAATTAAGATATGCTAGTCTAGTAGGTAGTTTAATGTATTTGATTCATTGTACTAGATTGGATATATCTTTTGATGTTGGAATGCTAAGTAGATTTACAAGTAGCCCTAGACATGATCATTTGAATGCTATGTGTATAGAGTATTAAAATATTTTAAAAATACTATGCATTATGGACTCTATTATAAGGAGTATCACGTTGTACTTAAGGGTTACAATGATACAAATTAGATTACTGACTCTAATGATTTAAGATCCACAAATGGATGAATGTTTAAATTAGGTAGGATTGTTGTATTATGATAATCCAAGAAACAATTTTGTATTTCACACTTGATTATGGAATATGAGTTTATAGCTTTAGCCTCAACTAGAGAATAAGTGGAATGGTTAAGGAACCTTTTGGTAGACGTGCCACTATGATCCAAGTCAATTCCCATAATCGTTATATATTGTGACAATCAAGTTATAATATATATGACATGTAGCGTGATTTATAATGAGAAATCTAGACACATTCATCTGAAAGTATAACTATTAATTAGAGATAGTGTAATAGTCCTAAATTATGTGCAGTCAAAGAAAAACTTAGTTGATCATTTTACAAAATACCGTGCAAGGGAGATACTAGTTAAAATGTTAAAAGGAATGAGGTTAAGATCCATAGAAAAATTGTTAGTGATTGAAATCCAACCATAATGGTTCAATGGGATAATAAATCATTAAGTAATACGTGAAAACACTGATTAATACAAGATGAAGAGTAACTCATCTTGCACATTTCAATCACATTAACTTAGTGAAAAATTTGAGATTATAACATTGTAGAGGAAAGTCAATAAAACTCTTAATGAGTTTATAAATCTTTAAGATTGAGGGTCAAGTTATAGTGACACCTATGGGATGTGGGTTGTCTTTAGAGTATTGATAAACATGATATTTACACATGACCATAATGTGTAAATTGTGAGGAACACCATTAAGATTGTTATTTTTAGTTGAATCTTAGTGTACTATAAACATATAGTTCAAGACATAGTTCACTACATGTTTTGATATATGAAAATTCTTATACAAGTAAATGTTCAAATCTCTGTATACCTTTATTTTCTACACAATTTTCAAAATGTTCAAATTATTTATATTATTTTGAAATTGGGGGGAGTAGTTCGTTTTTAGATTTCAAAATAATATATGTTAAGAGAAAACCATTGTAGACGTTGAGATAGTGCATTAAAACAATATCTTATTGCATTAATCGTTTTAAGGTTTGAATAGATTCAAATATTTTATTGTTTTAACTTTTTCATTCAAACAATATTTTATTGCTTTAGACGTTTCATGCGTTGAAAACATTTGATACTATTTCACTAAAACAATATTTTATTATTTTTGACATTTCAAGCATTAAAAAGATATGATGGTTTTTGAATTAAAAACATTATAATATTTGGTTATGTGATGACCCATCCAATGACACTATTGTATATATATATATTTGTGTGTGTGCGTGTATCAAATGGGTTAGATGTATATGGTATGTGATTTTTCAGTTAAAACAATTTTATTTGTGGATTTGGTTATCTTCTTTAGAAAAAAAATTGTAAGTTCTTGTATTATTTTTACATCTCTAAGCAAAAGAAAAGTGGTGTTATTTATACTAAGGGAGTGCAAACAAGATACAAAACAAAGAAATGTTGTGGTTTGATTGTATCTTGAAGACATAATCGTTTTAACTCTGTTGTATTGAGAGGGAATGATTAACGTCTTGAAGAAAACGACCTTAATACAATGCCTTCGAGCAGAGACGATTCCTCCGATTCCCTAATAACTTATCATGGAGAAATAAAATGAATACAATTGGATTGATTATGGTGAATTAAAGTAAATCCTCTACTTTGTGAAATTACACAAATTTATTCCACTAAACTGGTCACACATACTCAATAATAATAATAAATAAATAGATAAATAAGATCTAAAAATCTATAGTTCAACTGACAACTTACCATGATGAAGTAAATGAATACAAGTAGATTTATTTGTCAATTGATTGTGGTAAAGTTAGGTACCAAGGGCCAATGAAAAATGTTGAACCATCTCACTTATCTCCCCTATTCAGGTTTGACATAGTTTGCCTATTCAAACAAAATATGCCCTATCATGCACCTTGAGTCATTAGGAGAATCTTAGGTATGGTAGGTTTCATATCTAAGACATGTTGTATTACAGACAGTCAAGGCACACTGTTGAATGGTTTCCACATAAAAAAATTATTGCACCAAAATTAAACATGATGATGAGGACAATAGTGTTTCATTTTATTTTAATTTATCTTATTTTTATTGCAATAGCTTTGACGCTAAGATAATGTGTTACTAAAATGAAAAAATAGTAATATCCAGATAGGCATAGGGCCTTTTGTAGTTAAAAAAACATTCTCGCAGCAAGTGGCAGCATTGCTCAGTGCACACCATGTTATGCGGAGTTTTGAATTTTGAGAGTGAATTTTAAATTTTTGACAACGTGGCATGCATGAACAACACCACCACTCGCGGTTAGGGGTTTTAAATGCAGAGGATCCCTTGCCAACCAGACGTTGTAGGAGAGAGACATGGGTTCAAGACTCATTGGCAACATTGGACTTCGGCATATAAGTTCTATTCAACACTCACTGATTTGGTAGGACCCATTCACTACCCCCTCCCCCACTAAAATCTCATACGTGTATATCTAACTATTGTTGCAAGTTAATATATTTCGGTGGTGGGCCTAACCTAGGAGTCGTCGGCCCAATGGCAAGTAAACAACGTTTCGGCTGCCTTTAACTGTTTTTGTCATTATTGACACGTGGCATACAGTAATGGTTGATCCTCATATTCCCCGTTTTGATTTGGACTCCCACGTGTCCGCTTAAACGACCTTGGGAAACGAACAAACGAATATCCGTGATGCTCTCCCCCGGAGTCCAGTAGTCCACATGCGAAGTCACGCTAGACGACAAAATCAAAGCGTTATTTTATCGAGATTTTATTCCTCTTTTTTGTATCGCGAGAAATTGATTTACTACGAGATGAAATATTGTGAAAGTGGGCTCCACATGTGATACATGGAAATGGGACGGGCCTGGACGGGCTTGGATTAAAAGATGGGAGTTAACTGACCCGACGATGGGCTTTAACAATATACTTCGTCTCCTTCTGACCCGACCAAATGATCAAGATGAGATTAATTTATGGGATCACCTGAGATCCAGCATAATGATTAAAAGGCAGACCAGCCTTATCTAACACGGATTAGATAGGGCCTGGCTCAAGTAGTAGTGGGTCTTGCCAAGCTCCGTCCTGCTCTTGTTTGAACTTAGGAATTTTTTTGGCAGAGTTAACTTGGACCAATTGTTCAGGCTGAGATCAGGCCCAGGTTGGTTTGGATCCAGATCATGAAGACTTAGGCCAAAGTAGGAAAACTTGGACGGTTGGATCGACTCACATGTTGCATCTAAGGTCCATTGTATTAGTATATGAGGACAATTTATTGGATGAATGCATGCATAGCATTTATTTTCATTATTATTATTATTATTTTTGTCTGGCCAAATCCAAAATTAGCATCGCGGATTATGTTCGCTCTCCTACCAATACTTTAGGTCTGCTGGGCATTAGGGGTGGACACATCAATACCTAAAAAGTGAAAAACACCCCCTGAAAAGTGGAAATTACTTTTCAGTGCTGATGTGTCCGTCCTCTGATGCCCAGCAGATCTAAGGTGTTAGTAGGGGAACGAACAAAATCCGTGCCACAAAATAACAGTGATCTTTTGCATGCATCATAAACTTTTGACCCTTTAATCAAATGAATAATCGAAATCTAAATAGTGAACCACATATATGGTTTAGGATCAGATGCACTCAGATAATAATCCCTGATCAAGATTCAAAAAGCACGATCATGTTGAGAGAACCGATAGTTCTGGACCTTTGATTCTTTTTACTCTCTCAATATTTCAACACGATGGAGCCACGGCAATACGCGATTGGATATGGTTCATAGTTTTTACACTGACCTGGCCCCCAAAGTAGGTTATGGTCCCTATAGGGGGCAAAAGCAGGCTTGGTTTAGATCTCATGTTTCTTTGAATTTGTCTGGTCCTGATCCAGAAGCTCAGACTAGCCCAATGCAGTTGAAATTCATGAATGACATCTACTGGACTGCCCAATCTACACCTGTAGGTCCAAGAAATGGTCAAACCATCCAACTTGTCATCCGGGCCCTTTTCTAGGTTGGGTCTTGGGGCCACCCAAATTTAACCGAAAACCATTTTGATCCGGACAATTCAGTTGTGACCCATTTGACTTTAATAGTGAACAGTACCCAAATTTAACCAAAAACCATTTTGACCCGAAGGATTCAATTGTGAACCATTCGACTTGAATAGTAAACAGTAAAACTCAAAGCGGAGTTCCTACAATGCCAAAACTTGAGGTGACCCTACAGCATTAAGGTGTTGGATGACAAGTGGTAAAAGAAAAAAAAGTGAAAAAACACCCAACACATATGCACAAGATGTAGTGGTTCACCTTTTTCACCATGTGTCACCTAATGCCTTAATGCTTCAGGGTTCCCACAAACTTTGCTGCTGCAGGAAACCCACTTTGTGTTGAACTGTTTCACAGTCTGGATTTAAGTCAACAAAAGGCAGCAACTAGAAAAATTATTTTTGACATTATCCGTGAGTGATCCGACCCACATGGTTGAACCATTTGACCTTAACCTGGCCCATCTTATGAGTCAAGAGCCGGGTTTTAAATTATTGGTTCCCCGGTTGAACGGTCCGATTCAACCATCATTCGTTTCTATATATATACTTTGCAATGGCAGAAGATAAAGCAGAGGGAAAGGGAAGAGAGAAGCGAGGAGAGAAGAGAGAGAGCTCTCCGATTGCTGGAAAAATCAGATTTCAGGTTAGATTTCTTCGATTTCTTTTTTGATTGCCAGGAATTCTGATTTTATAATGGAGTTCTATTTTTTTCTTCAAAAATTCCAGTTTTTTGACATAAAATTCAGTTTTAGTGTAGATTTAATTCCGTTAAAATGATTCGTTCTTGCCGCGGTTTTCCGGTAAAGTTCAAGGAGCTCTGATTGCCGGAAAATCAGTTTCGTGGAATATTCTATAGAAGGAGATGAGTTTTGATTGAAAATCGAGATAAAAATTATAAACTGAAAGAGGAATTTGTTTGTTTTTTTTCTTCAGATTTGTTTTTGGCGGGAAAGAAAATTAGGGTTAGGGGAAGGATATTTGGGCGACGGTCATGCCGTATCTGGTTCGCGATCGTCTATTTATCGGCAACATCGGCGACGCTGCTGAGATTCTTCAGAACGGAAGCACCGAAATCACACATATTCTATCGCTTCTCAGCTCCGCTTCCATCTCCTTCTTTTCTGAATGGCGGTCTGGTCTTACAATCCCTGCAAAGGAGATTCGGAAGGTGTTTTTCGGAGGTTCCGAAAGTTCTTCGAGTTCCGAGGATGATGCGGGTGATTTTTCGAAGAAGTCACTGCCACCAGAGAAGGTTCTATACTCGCTTGAATATGCTGGAAAGGATTTGACGATGGTGAGGATGGCGGTTCCACTTAGGGACATGGAGAGCGAGAATCTATTGGATTACTTGGATGTTTGTTTGGACTTCATTGATGAGAGTAGAAAAGAAGGATCGATTTTGGTGCATTGTTTTGCGGGAGTTTCAAGAAGGTATCACTGCTTAAATTCCCTAATATTTGTATTGTTTTATTTTATATTTTCCTTCTGTTTTAGGTTTCCCAATTGTATCTTCTGTTATTTTCCCCCTTTAATTTGTTGGTGATTGCATTATACGCTTTTGTAGTCCATAAGTTTTAATTATTTAGCATTTATTGAGATGGTTATTTAGTTTGAAATTTAGTTGTTCTATCCTTTGGCTGCATTTTGTCCATTACATTTTCTATATTACTGTTTAGAGGATTACTTGGCTTACAACGGTCCCAAATTAAATCTCCCTCCGAGTGAATATGTTTGGGCATGTTGCAGCAGATAGAGTTGAGATGGACCCACTATTTGTTTCTTAGTTAGAAATTGACCTTTAACCGAATGGTACTAACCATATGATGTATTGCATTATTTTGAATTGTCAGTAGAAAAAATGTTTTATGGACAAGGTAGTCTATTAAGGGTGAGGATTATTTTTGAGATAGTTCTCTTAGGTGGGAGTAGGACTACTAAGTGGTAGGCTTTGGCTCCCTCCGCTTTGGCTCCCTCCACTATTTCAATGTTTTGCCTTACCATGGGGTATTAGGGGTTGGTTTTTTTTGTCTTTTAGTTATTCTTCACTGCTTGCATATGCCTTTAAATTAGTAAACTTTATCCTCTTTCAATTTCATTTAAGATGAATTTTGCACAATTAGTTAGAAATAAAATACCAAAATACTTAAAGAGTCATAAACATTTTTATTTTTGATGATAACTTTTTTCAAAACAGAGGAAAACTATAAATACAAGACAACCAAAGAAGCTGCAAAGACAAACCAAAAACAGGCCAAAAACTACATTAACAGTCCGGCATAAATACCATGCCGCCCCACACTCCATTTAACCAACTTGTCAGCAAGAGAGTTTTGAGCCCTTGGGACATGACATATGACAGCTTTAAAATCCCTGATAAGAATCGTAATCTCAATGATGAAATGCCAAAGTCTCCATGACTGGTAACTCTCCCCCTTCCCCCAACTAATAATCTTCTTTGAATCTCCTTCAACAATACAATCTTTAATATCCTTACTCTAAAGCATCCACATCCCTTCAAGAAAACCAATAAGCTCAACATGGTTGGCGTGAATCTTCCAATCGGACCTCCTTTAACAAGAAGGATGGTACTGTAAGAATCACACATTAGACAACCATAACAGCAGTCCTTGGGCTTTTGAAAGAAGCCCCATCAAAATTGATCTGTACTTTGCTCACCAAAGGAGGTGTCCAATCCGACCCAATAACATGCTTCATTCTAGGGGAAATCGAAATACAATGACCCAATCCCTCATAGAATCATTCAATCAGCAGTCTTTGAATTCTTTTTAACCACAATCCATGACCCAACCTCACAAATGATGGAATCAATCATTGTCCAAATATTCTAACTCCTATCCTCAAACATCTTTTTGTTTCTCTCCTTCCACACTTCCCAAATAATACCCTCCATTAAGGCATGAAGAAACCATCTACTCCGCACTCCTTTAACACCTCCTCCCCACTGCCATAAGAGGTCCACAAAAGACTCTGGCATGACAAAATGGATAAAAAGAGCATGCAAGAAATAACTCTATATTTTTGTAGTAAAAGCACAATGAATTAAAATAAGGTTTCCTATGTCCGCATCATCCCCACATAAGTAACATGCTGAGGGAGACAAAGCCATGAAAGACTAAATTTTTTTGGAGGATATCCATGGTGTTTTCGCCTACCATAAGAGGCCACCCAATTAAAAGCCTTAACCTGAGGAAGAGTAGTTGAGCTTCAAATTTTGTGAGCCTGGATCGAAGCATGAGGAGAACTATTCCTAGACAGGACTGTGGAAAATGATTTTGTAGGGAAGACATGTCTGAGGATAGGGTCCATACACGGGAATCTTGATCTCCACTCGATACATATGTTAAATTAAGGTCATCCAAAAGGTTACCCACTAGGGGGACCTCTCATTCGTAAAGATCTCGAGTGAAATCAAGATTCCAAGATAAACCATTCAAATTTTGGGATAAAATTTTAGATACAAAAGCATTTTTATGAGATGCAATACAAAATAGACGAGTGTAGGCTCACTCAAGAGTTGAATTTCCCCATCAAAGATCCTTCCAAAATTGGATCTTTAATCCATTACTATGGCAAACATAGTATGAGGATAGAAAATGGGACTCACTTTCACAATATGTTTCCAACGCAAAGAGTGAGAGGAAAGAGGGGTTTGATTACAGTCCCAGCTGTTAGTATTGACCTCATACCTACTAAGAATGATGGAGTGCCATAAATTTCCTTGTTTCGTAGCAAATCTCCACAATCATTTCTCTAGTAATGCCAAATTTCCCTCCTTTAATCTTCCCAAACCTAAACCTTCTTGCTCCTTTAGGGTCCACCACATCTTTCCACTTAATAAACTGATCCTTTTTTTTTTTTTTTTCTAGTCTACCACCTTCCTTAACAAAATCCCATTGGTACTTTTCAATTGCTATAGCCACCTTGCACGACGTCTTATACAATGACATGTAATAAATCAGAATATTAGCCAATGCGAACTTAATTAAAGTAACTCTCCCTCCCAATGAAACATATGACTTTTTTCAGCAAGCTAGCTTCTTGGACACCGTTTCAACCCCCGGATCCCAAAAAGACACAACATTAGGATTTCCCCCTAAAGGCATTCCCAAAAAGACTTGTGAACATTTAAAGAAATTCCACAAAAGTTTACAATTGACTCTTATATTAACAGACATGCTGGGAATTGTCTACCTATGACATGGTACTTTGACCAGTGTGCACATTACTCAAATTAGTCAATTATGTATATACCTACATAGTTTTTTCTTCCTAGACACACATTGTAGGCACTTTTTTCTATTTGGTTTATTCATAGGTAAGAATTGATGCAATTTGTTGGTATTCATGCATGGTATACCAAGAACAGAAACCCTTGCATTATTTTTCAAAACCCTATTCCAAGTGAATGTGTAACATGCTAAACTTACTCCATAACTTGAACCCGGTTTTTTCATACACTCTTAGCGCTTTTCCATGATTTATGTCTTGGCTTTCTAATTATCTAGAAACCCATCATACTATCGAATCCATGCATTAATAATATCTGAGTGGATCCTCTTGTCTTCACTCAAAATCTTTTAGTGGAAGCCTTTCATTCAAAAGCATAGTTGTAGGGAAGTTTGGTATGAAGTGAGAAGCTCGCTTTCTAGGAAGCTCGTTTGGGAAACCAATTCCATTCCATTTCTCCAAGTAGCGGGAAGTGCGCTTTTCGTGTTTGGGAAGCATGGTGAAGTGATTTGGGAAGCAAGTGAAAACCTCTTGATAAACGTATGGAAACATCTAGAGAATCAACTAGGAATCGATCCAAGAAGCAAAATTTAATTTAATTTAATTTAATTTAATATAATCCATATGCTATTGACTTTGAATAACATATATATATATATTTATGAAAAATATTCTTTCTTTTTGTAATAAAAAAGATTTAGTATTGATTTTAATGTTTGTTTATTTTATTTTATTTTAGTCCAATAAAAAAGATTCAAATATGATTGTTTTTATACAATGTTTTCTATTGTAATTTTAAGATGCATTGTTATCTACAAAAAATCTTATGTAAGGTAAAATCTAAGTTAATGTTGGTGATGTAGGATATCAAAGAAATCAAGATTCCTTCACTTAATCAATTAAAACAAGCTAAAAAAAAATGATTCTTGAAATTTAAAGAATGCTGAAAATTTAAATAAAGCAATCAAGAATCTTAATATTTAAAGATATTAACCAAAATCAAAGAGATTAATTGAATAAAGAGGGAATTATCAAATAAAATCAATAATTCAAGAAGGAATGAATGAAGTAGAAGAAAACCCCAAATCTGGCCAAAATCAAGAATGATGGGTTTTCAAATTTGAAACCCTAAAAATGTGGGGACATGTTGCCCCCCAATTTTCTCTTTCCTTTATTCTTGGTCTTGTATTCTCCCTTCTTTCCATAACACCCTATTTAAGGATTGAGTGTTTGGATGGGGGTCTTTTATTTTCCAATAGGGGGCTTTTTTGGCCTTGTATCTCTCATGCATTGGCTTTTTAGAATTTAGATCCTTTCTTGGTTAATACATTACGCTATTTATCAAAAAAAAAAAAAAAAAAAAAAAAAATTTAGCCCCCCTATTTTGATATATAGTTCATATTTTTTCAAAGAAAATAAAAAAGAAAATGGTCTAGGTTTGTATGGCTGATATGCGATAGGTTTAGGGTTCAAGAATTAGGAAGCTTAAAAAAACCCTAGATTTTAGGGTTAGAAATTGGGTATTCTTGTATGGTTATGTATGTTGGGTTATGAGAAGGCTAAAATTAGAAGGAATTAGGTTTTTATGGGAAGATGATGGAGTAGTTAGAAAAAGAAGGTTTGCTAGAAAATTTTCAGAATTCAAGAAAATAGCAAGAAAGAGGCAAGAACAAAGGGAAAACGATGGAGAGATCGATGGGGATTGTGTAATAACAAATAAAGATGTTAAAAGGAAGTGTAAAAGAGAAGATTAAAAGGAGGAGAATGAATTCTTTGCAGAAATTTTAAAGAAGGAGAAAGAAGAAAAAAGAAGATGAAAAGATTAGAGAATAGAAGAGGAGAAGAAGATCAAGAAGAGGGAAACTCACCTTAACCGTGAGAGGTTTTAGAAGAAGACTATCTCCACTGTGAGCAACGAAAACTTTAATTCATTAAGCTCTTTAAAACTAGTTGTACTAGAGGTCTTTTAGGACCTATTTATAATAAAAAAATGAAATTGGACCAAAATACCCCTCATTATACAGTCAACCCAAACCCAAAAAAGAAATCTAAAAAAATCCTAATAAAATTTCTTATGGCTCTAATGGCCTTATTAAATCAATTAATCCACTAAAATACTCTAAAATAATTAAAAAAACTCTTAAAAGTTTTCAAACTATCAAAAAAATCGAATTTTCTTCATTCTTAAAGTGAACTCTTTTGTGTGGTAGAACATACATCAACCTTTTGACATTGTCTGCTTAGTTGGCCATACCAATTAGTTAATAACAAAGGTGGTTTTCATATTGATTTATATGTCACGATTCTTTCTTTTTTGCATAATATAGTTTTTAGATTTGTTTATTACTTTATTGAGTTTACTCACTTTATTGTTTTGTAATTGTACTTATTGATTGTAACTTATTGTTATTGTTAATTAGTAATCACTATTTTAGTTTTACTTATTGGTTGTAGACTTCTTGTTATTTATTTCCTACTAGTAATCACTTATTTACCTATTATTTTCATTTCATTTCATAATATTTTAATCTAATGCTTAGAAGTTACTTCCAAATTACACTTTACTCACTTCTTAATGACTTCCTATTCACTTCCCTATTGCTTCCTATTGACTATCTTGACACTTTCTTATTATTTATTGCTTCTCGTTTCCTAAGGATTTATTGAGCCTCACTTCTCGCATCTCGTGTTTACTTTTGGCTTTAGTAATTATTGTTAAAAGAGTTTGGTAATCCTTAGCATTTGGGAAACATAGTGTTCCCATAATATCTTCTCACCTCATTGTAGCAAATCTTATGCTTTAGAGGGGAAAAAAACGCAATGTGAAAGAAAGTTACGGTGAGAGAGGGTTCCTTTGTTTGAACCGACTTTAGAATTGCCCCCTTCCACCCATTCCCATACTTCTAAGAAACCTAATTCCCTTATTTTAAGTAGGGTATGGTACATGGATGAAAAAATTGGTATCGAGATTGGGATCAAACATAGCCGATCCTGATTTGATCCATGTCTGGATCGAGCAATCCTTGAAAGGATCAACCAATCCAAAGTGGATCGGTTGGTCTGGGTTACCCACTTAAAAAGAAAAAAAATCGTAAAAAAAATTCTAATCATATTTTTCGACTTCCTAAATTAATTTAAAAGGAAAAAAAATCATATTTTTAAGCATGTTAGATGTATAACAAAAGCGATTTAAGAGATAATAAATAAAAATGCAATCACACTTGAAACATAAAACCATTTTAAATGTTCTAGAACAAATATAAATATGATAATAACATTCCAGAGAATGTGAGTGGTCACCATCGCAAACATGAATGTTGTGATGGATTGGGGATAGGATCAGAATCATGAGAACGATAACTATTGCTGTGGTGGTATTGATGTTCAAACTAATATGTTTGGTAGTAACTCTGAGTAAAATTGAGCTAAACAATGAAGTCTTTAGATGAGTCCTCTTCTTGACAAGGCTTCATACATAAGGATGTGGTGGAGGCTGATGCCACGTATATGGGAGTTGATCATAAGGTGGGTACTATGACTGAGTATGAGTCTTAACCATGGCTTTGTCTATCAGTATCACGCAAAGAATTCCCATGCTCATGTCGATGTCTTTCATGCACTCCCACATGTGAGGCATCCTTGCTCTCGAATTTGAACACTGGATCAGAGGAAGATGATGCATTGTCCATCAACGTCCGCCTGTAGACCTGATACAATCTGAAGGTCCCATACTCGTAGTAGTACTCATGATCATACTGTCCATGAGACTTATATTGTGTCTCTCCATCATACTGTTGGGTACAGTGGGTGGCTGAGGCTTGGACCTGTTGCCTCTTTGTAGGTTGACTACCATGGTGTGTGTCCTGCTCTTGCATGGAAATGTACTGGTTGTCATAGCCTATAAATTCGCATGGGATAGAAGACCAAACTCTACTCTCACTATCCTCTTTGATATCAACTGCTTCATCATCTCCATCATCAAAATTAAAACTCCGCATCATCATCTCCCCTTGTTAGAATCCACATCATCTCCACCCTTAGGATCTGCGTATAGTCCTCCCTCAATCCAATCTGTACTTTACTCATCAAGTAACGGCTCCTCCTCATGGATCCTAGTATCTAATACCTTATCGTCCTAGAAGATGTGGCTGAGATCGATGGGGTTGTAGTAGTCATAATCTTATTGCCTATCAAATAGATTTTGAACCTTCAAGTGCATATAGTAATGCACGTATACCAATTTGTGTAGGTTCGACATCTTTATTCTGTATCTAGGTCTTGAAGGTATCGAAGAGAATGTGCTTCAATTTCTCTCACACGTAGAAGATGATGTTGTCTTATTAAGGACTTTGATGGCGATGTTCTTAAGATAGGGCGGCCTATCGCCATACAATTTCCACCACCCAGCTTTTATAAAAAGGGTTGAACATATCATATTTTTACAAAAAATCAGCTCTCAATTTCTCTTGCTTATATATTTATTGTACACACTTGTTTGATGATTCTTTATAGCATTTTTATGAGTTTTGAGAAAATTGTTTCTTCCACATCTATACAAGTTTTCAATCACAGACAAAAATGAAAACTTTTGTGTTAGATTTTAGCTGAGAATAAAAATATGAACATGTAACATGCCAATTGAAATTCATCAAATTACTAGTCTCATGACAGTTTTTTGTTTAATTTAATATCTCTCCACTTGTTGTTTTACCTCTTTTATTCTAGTCATTGTATCTCTTTTCATATTAATTTCTCCATCACTATAATGCAGCAATGGATTCAGAAAGGATGCTGTTATATAAAATTAAATAAAGCTAGTTGGCATATAATAAAAATAAATATTTAACTATCTACATAAAGCTAGGAAGCAACTATAAACATTACATGTTACATGTAAGTCATTGTGGAGTTGTTTATTCCATCTTGAATCAATGATCTTTACATAACTTTTGTGATAACGTACTATAGATCTTTATTGCTCTATCCATTGGCTTTTAGATTTTAGGCATAATGGGTTTCTTGTATTGATCCACAATCTCTAAAACCTTTACAAGAGGTTTCATCATCTTACATACGTCATCCACTTTACTCTAAAAAGAGTCATTCATTACATTATTGCATACTTATTCTAGAATCGACTTTTTCTAATCTTTTATTCTAACAATTTTTTAAACAAATCATCAGTGAAACATCTTTGGAGAGCATGTTTGTGTTTGAAAAGGCTCTCTAAAGGTACGTACTCTGTGGCAAACCGAGTGATCCTTTGGCGCAACAAATTGCAGCCCTCTGTATAATTCCCCCTCATGTAATTCACTGCTTGCGCACTATTGTAACCAAGACTAGTTATCTTTCTTCCTTTTTCAATAGTCTCTTTTACATTCTTTAATTTTTTCAATATTCTCTAACGCGAGGTTGATACAGTGCTCAATACAATGGGTCCAAAACAAGTTCTTTCTCTTTTGGATAAGCAATTCCCTTGCGGCTTTAAATGTTGTCTCATTGTTCATCACAATATGGACAACGTTCTCTTACGTTTTCTTCAACCACTTCTTCCACCA
The DNA here is from genome assembly GCA_025762735.1 of Platanus orientalis. Classification (NCBI taxonomy): domain Eukaryota; kingdom Viridiplantae; phylum Streptophyta; class Magnoliopsida; order Proteales; family Platanaceae; genus Platanus; species Platanus orientalis. Next base: position 6,948 of record JAOXJP010241266.1, on the reverse strand, counting down.
CTTTATTTATCAGCCTAAATATATGTTCCTTTGTGTTTGATGACCCTTGTTGTCCACTGATTTGTGGAAGATCATATACTTATAACTATATAACATAAAATTTATCAATGGCTTCTTTGTCTTAGTAGTCCAGCTATCACACATGATGGTGCATCCATATTTGCACCAATTTTTCTTTAACCCTTGAATATAATCTTTCAATTCATATACCTCTCTAGGTAGATAAATATTTGTCAACTGATATGGGTTGGGGCTTTGTATCCCGAGCCCAGTCTTTGTAAGGGCATCATACATGGTCTAGAAATATGGGCTCTCTATAGTAAAGAATGGAATGCCATCGTGTACCATCCACTTACATACTCCCTGCCCTACCTCCTCTTCTCTTTTCTTCCTAAACATGTCTTTATTTCTTTCTGCTTGGCACCTTATTTTTTGAAGGCACCCTAGTCTTCCAATCACCACCTAGATGTGACTTTCTCCTTAGTATTGCTTGCCCTTTATCTCCACCTCTATGGGCTCTTTCATAGTCCTACTTTGCCCAAAATTAGGGTGTGCTGAAGAGCCTAAACCCCCTCCAGGCTGATACTGAAACCCCTCCCTTCAATGCTAGTGGGAGGGTTAGAAGCAAAATATTTCTCTCTCCTCCTCAGCTAGTGCAGATTTCTTACTTTTTTTCAGGGTTGGCATGTATTGCTTTCTCTTTAGTCTATCCATACTATCATAGGCATCATCTGATGCAGCAACCTTGCAATTTTTAGAGAAAGTCTATCCTATTTGGAAGCCCCAGCCCAAGAATTATCAATGAAGGAAGGTCAAAGGAAGATGCCCATGGTAATTAGGTGTTTAGGGTATTTTAAGGGGGGGTACAACATTTTATGTGCCCATGTAATAAGGCCAATAGTGCCAAACTTTGGTTTTTTTAGAGTAATTCCGTTTTTTATGTTTAGCCCACTTTTTCAAAGGTCAAAACTTGACTTTTTAGCTTGATTTTGGTGTAATTAGATAGATTATTCAATTACCTTTCTAATGAGATCAAGATTGCACAAATCTGAGGTGATTTGAAAAAGTTATGACCAAATTACTAAGGGGTTGTCACTAAAAACGGGAATAGTGTTTTTTAGGAAGTCTTTAAGTTTGAAATTTTAGGAAAAAAAGGTTTTAGAGAACTTAGCTAGCAAGTTTAGGATTTTATGAAGTTTCTAATTTTTTAAGATTGTAAGTCTATTTAAAGGCAACCCATTTCCCATAAGTTGATAGTGAAGAATAAAAAATTGTTTTGATGATTTGGGTGTTCCCAAAGTGTGGCTGTAGCCATGTTTTGTTTCTCTAAGGGTTGATGCCACTTATGGCTCTCCTTTCTATTATTCTTCATAAGTGTAGCCACGGGCTCCTTTTTCTCCTTCAAGGTAAATTTTCATTCTTTTTATTTATCTTTTAGTTTCTTCCTAACTTTATCTTTCTTTCTATACTACTCTCTTCTCATTCTTTTTGTCATATTTTTCTTTCTTCTTCGTTCTCTTGAAACCTCCATTAAAACACCTTCACTTTTTCTGAAATTCTTTGATTTGACTCATCAAATCTTATTGGAATTTTATACAAAATTTACTGTAGAACCTTGTCACACGTAAGTAACGACCATAAAATTTTCAGAATTTTCAGACGTATCAGAGGGGTATATTGGTAATTTTCGGATTTTTTGTCCAAAATTACAAAAATACCCTTTTGGGATTTTTTCCCTTCTTTTCTTCTTCTTTTCATTCTATATTCTTCTAAACTCTATTTCTGCAATTCTATTATCAATCTTCTCTTATTTTTGTAGTTACTTAAAGTACTAAATTCCATTCTTGACAACTTTTGCTTCTGCACTTTAAATCTAACCATTGTTTGAGAGTTTTGGAATTACCTTACGTCAAATTTTTGGTATCTTCTCCCTTGTACTACATCATAGTGGGGTTGATGTATAGTCTAATTTGGAGGATATGAGCAAATGGACTTTGGCCCTTACTTTGAGGTTGCCAATTTTATATCAAAGCTGTCTGAGAAAGATGAGGGGGTTTTTGTGGGTGTCAAATTTCCAGTGGAGATGCACATGGAAACTGCCGAGTTGATCAATCCTTACTAGCACCTGTTTTCTCTGACTGGGTGTTGAAAAAGGTTATGGAGGTTAGTAAATTCTTGGAAATTTTCTTTAAGGCTTTGTCCTACTGTTCCGAGCTACATATTGCAGAAATAAGGTTAGCCCTGACTAGATTGGGACAAAGTTAAGAACCAAGACTAAAGGAAGTGAGAAGGGAAGTTAATGAATTAAGTTTGTTACATAAGTTATGAAGGAAAAGGGAGTGTGATGAAGGAGAGGAATGATCTTGAACTTCATCAATAAAGAAGAGTTTATTATCTTGGAAAGTGAGGGGGTTGAGAAGTCTGGAATGGAAACAATGTGTGAAGGACCCGTGTAGAAATCATTGTCTTGTAGGAAACTAAGCTAGGGAGTTTTGGCCATGCGGAGGCTTTGGATTTATGGCGATGCATATCTTTTAGTTATATCCATCAACTAGCAGTGGGTAAGGGGGAGATAGGGCTGTCAAAGAGTCAAGCTGTGCTGAGATTTTCCCAGCTTAGCTTAGGCTCATGACAAGCCTAAGTTGTTGAACTTAGGCTCAGCTCAACTTGCTATCCCACTTTTTGGAAATAAAAAAGAAGTGTATTTTAAAATTACCAAACCGTTCATCCTCTCCCTCTTCTTTTTCTTTCTCTCCCTTTCCCTCCTAACCTTGTCTTCATCTTCAGCAGTCCGACACCGTGAGTCCACTTGGTCCATCCCACGTCTAATCGATTTCGGTACTGTGAAATGACACTCCACAAATATGTATCGTTCTTCTTTCTTATCCTCATAGCATTTGTAGTAGTGATGATTGAAGGACTCTGCAAGTGTTCTTTCTCTTTCTCATCTGTTCTCTCACTTTGATCATCGTGAGGTTAAAAAATTGCTCTAATTTTCGATTTTTCCATCCCTTCCATTCAAGTTCTTTGTTTTAAATTCTAGGGTTTTTGGTTGCCTTTCTAATTCTATATCATTAGGATCTTGGAGGTTTTGCAGAGTAAATCACTGTTTTGTTAGGGAATAGGTGAGGGTTTTGGAGTCTAAAAGAAGTTGTCATTGTATCGGATTTAATTGTGGAGATTTACTATGGTTGACTCAGACTCGGAGAAATTAGGTTTGTTGATAATGGAAAAATTGAAGTTTTGGATAATCATTGTTGGTGTTTCGTTGAGTGACCTCTTATATGGATTCTATAATGACTTCAAGCCTTGGATTTACAAGTTTTGTGGGCGTTGAAGCTATTTTTTAAACTGATATCTTGAGTGTATGTTGCAGAAGATTGTTTGCTGGCTTAAGGTTGTAAGCAATTTGAAGCACAAATAGTTGTTATGCTAACGAGGTGCTTGTTTATTACTCTTGTTTCCATTCGTGTTGTGAAGGTTGTCAAGCAACTCTGTCCAATTGCTACAAGGTAAAGTGGGAATTTGTGATGTTCTAGTATGATCTATGAATTAAGAAGAAATGAGGGGAAGTTTGCATATCAAACTCTGATATGCTCATCTCATTTGTAGGGGATTATGGTTGCATGGAGAAAGTATCGGCACTGTAATTTTGGAAGTTCAACAATAATAGTTAAGAAATCCCAATTAATACCTTTGATAGCTTTTTTCTAATAAAGCTCCCGGGTGGTCGGGTGTCATACTTCTAATGCTCAAAGAAGTCAAAGCTCCTTGGTATGGTATGGGAAGGCTGAGTAGGGATATTTTTCTAAAGGAGAGGTTGTTTTCAGAGATCCAAGCAACACAGGCTAGAAAACTCTGGCATGAACTTTTGAAACCAGGTTGAAGGAGAAAATTCAAATCGTGAGATGTCATTTCATAATGGTGGAATCTACCAAAAAAAGATGGGAGATGGACAAATTGACATTGCGCTGCTGGCATTGGACCACTACTGAAGAAGACAAGGGTGAGAGAGGAAGACGAACACAAAAAGGGAAATAATGGTAGTATGGTTCTATTATTTCCACAGCACATCAAACTCTTGTACAAGCACATTGAACTTTTTTTTTTGATGAATACATTGAACTCTTATACAAAATATGACTGACTAATATTATTTTTGTTCTTTACAAAGGGATTTTCTATGGGAACCGGGAGACTCTAGAAAGGATCACCTCATTAAATGGAAGACAGTGTATAGGCCGGTTAAGTTGGGAGACCTTGGTTTAGGTAACCTTATGCTTCGAAATGATACTCTCCCAGCGAAATGGTTATGGAGATTTACTAGAAAATCGAACAATTTATGGCATTCGGTCCTATCTGCTAAAAATATAGCCTCCTCCCAAATGGGTGGGATTCAATTTCTAATGGAAGAATGCTTTTATCTTGTCCTTCAAAGAGTATTAATACGATATACCACGTCTCTTTTCTAACATCAGATATGATTCGGGCAATGGGGAGAAAATCAGGTTCTAGGAGGATGTGTGGTGGAGAGATCTTCCACTAAGCCTGAAGTTTCATCGTATCTACTCGATATTTGCTAAGTAAGGTTCTCCAATCTCCTGCTTTTATTTAGTGTCTTCCCCTGGCTCGATCCTAGCTTAAGACTTAGGTCTTTGTAGAGGGCGAAGAGACTCTGAGTTTGAGGAAGCCTCTCCCTTAGCCTATTCCCTTTCAGACATATTCATTGACCCTCTGGCTTAAGATTCATGTATTTGGTCCCTTTCATCGAATGGTTTTTACAAGCCTTCTTGTTTTCGAAATTTCAGTATTTCCCAATTGGTACGTCTATGTCCTCCTCTGTCTTTCCCTACCAAGGTTGTGTGGAAAACTTATGATCCGCCAAGATACAAGGCTCTTTGCTGGGAAGTTGCTTATAAAAACGTGAATACTTGTTACATGCTTTAGTGTAGGTGGAAAGGTTGGTGTCTCCTCCCTTATGTGTGTTATCTTTGTCTCTAGGATGGGGAATCGGTTAACCATGTATTTATATGCTGTCCGGTTACATCTGAGCTCTGATGTTATTTCATTAATATCTTTGGTGTCTCTTTAGCTTTTCTACAAGAGATTGTTGACTTTCTGTGGCAATGGTCTATTGCCCCCTTTGGTAAGAAGGGTGGTAAGTTATTGTGGAAATACATTCCTATTGTCATTATCTAGATAGTTTAGGAAGAGTGGAGCCAAAGAACTTTACATGGAAAGAAGAGGGAAACCTGACAGTTGATTGAATTCATACATACCCGTATTGCATTATGGGCATCTGAGGAAATCGTATTCCATGGGACTACAGTCGATAATCTTATAAGGAATCTGCCCATCATTATCAACACTGCCCTCACAGGCTAGAAGTATGTCACTTCTGGTCTTCCCCAGTGGGTTCGGACTTCGATGGATGCTTCTTGGGAAATCTGGGTCATCTGAATTTGGTGGGCTAATTTTGGACTCATCAAGTGCTTGCATACTAGCATATTCAGGGTCATTGGGAGTGGGAGATGCCATTTATGTGGAAACGTTGGTGGTATTGTTCGACCTTCGTTGATTCATGCTAGGGGCAATACCCTTCACATTATTGTGGATGGAGACTTGGAGATTGTGATCTGTTGGTTGAAGGACACCAAAAAGGGCCCTTGAAGGCTCTCGCATCTACTCAAAGAAGCGGTCTATCTTGCCTCTTTGAAAATCTTGTTTGCATGGGTTCCAAAAGAAGCCAACTCGGTGGCAGATGCGTTGGCAAAAGGGGGAGTTCATGGGGACTCCATTTTTACGGGATATCTGACAGATGTAATTCATGTTTAGTTTATTTTGTATGGGGGTTTCCTTTGTGTCTAGAAGGGATCCTCTCCTCTCTTTTCTCTTTTCTCTATTTCTCTTGCTCTTCTTTCTCTTATAACTAATTCTCTTCTTATATGTAAAGTTCACCAAGTTATTCAACAAAAAGAAATATTATTTTAATTCTAAAAATATGCCGTGATCACATTAAAAGAAGAGAAAGTCGTTTTAAAATGATTATTCTTAACCTAATTTTTTATTTTATATAAAGTACTCATTATAATATTCTATATACAATTTACATATATACAACCCTTACCGAGCCGAGTTTTTAACGAGCTAAGCTTAGTGTAGCTTAGCTCAAGCTCACTTAATGAATGAGCCCAAATGAAGGCTCTGTTGAAGTATATTGTACTGAGGGTATAATTGTCTATTATGTATATGTACAATATACCATAATATATTGGTATGCAAACTTTACAATATAATTAATAAGCGTATGGAGTGAAGATACTCATACGATTACCTAAACTTCTCCTTCTCTCTCTCATATACTTCTCTTTTTCTCATTCCTTCCTATTCTCTTTCATAGAAATCAAGTTGGTATTTGAGCAGGCATCAGAGTAGTCTACAACTAAAGGACTGGCATCAGCTGTACGAATGCTGACGTCAGTCTATCCGTATAGGTGTCAAACCAAACTGAAGGTAGGGTTTGGTTCGAAATTGTGATAGAAACATTATGGTTATTTTTCTAGAATTTTTTGAGCTGTAAAAGTATATTTTTTGAGTTCTTTTTGTCTGGGGAGGAAAAATCTCAAGTTTTCATTCAAATGCTCGATCAGAGGTTGTTTTGAAGTTTGATTCACACTACTAGGGTCATTTTTTGATGATCTATCATTCAAGACCTTTTTTGCATCGTTTGATGAAGATTTCAAAGATCTGGAGTAGATCTTGTGTTGTTAAGTGTTGCCTGGTGTGGTATGTTGTGTGATCTGTTTGCTGTGGGTTTTCTTATGTGTATGCTACTCGGATGAATAAGATATTTTGAAGTTGTAAAGGTCTATTGCAACTTTAGAAGAGGTCTGCAATTGTACAATAGTCGGCCATGAACTCTGTGACTCGAGTGGATTTTGTGTGACT
>JAOXJP010241255.1:0-23167 GCA_025762735.1 Platanus orientalis | reverse complement strand
ATCGAAGCTCGATATAAGCTTAAAGTGGAAAACCATGGCATAAAAACCAAGAAATGCTTTGTGAATCCAATACAAAACCTGGATCTTAAGCAGTGCCGTTCTCAGTGAGAGAAACCCTTCTTCATTATTCTGCTTTGTCCAGAGAGAGAGAGTGGACACCCAAAGAACGCTTGAAAGAAAACTGAAATATGTGATCGATAAAAGGGTTGCTACCCTACTTAAAGGCCACGGCCTCCCTCCTCCAACTGATGCTGCCCAGACAATCATAGCCGTTAAATCTTTGACTGAACCCAAATCCAGCGTATGTGTTTTGTTGGCATTATAAGTTGACAGAAAAAATATGTGTTTTAGCATTAACTTTAATGGTTGATGGAAAAAATATGCCTTTTAGCGTTTGATTGACGCAAAAAAGCTCGCTATTGTGTAGTACCATTTGTTTTTTGAGTGCTCCTTCTCAAAATCAATATGGGAAAAGGCATTATTGATGAATGCCAATGGGTTAAAAAACATTAATGTTCAGCAAAACAAAACTTCAAATAGCAAGTTTGGTATTCACATGGTCTTTGTACCACATCTAGAAGGAACGGAACCAATGTCACTTCACTAATACTAGAAGACTAGCAGACTGAAGCAAACTCTTATTGATGAGGTAAGAGTAAAGACTAAAATGATGAAAAGGCTTTAAGGCACCTCTGTACTAATAAAACACTTGGCACAATGTTGGGATGTGGAGCTGAATGGTGGAGGCAAGATGATCATGTTCCCATGGCCAAAATCTGATCTTGATAAATGGATCCTCTCTTGTGATGGGTTCCTAACTCCACATAGGGGTAGCAGGTTTAGCAAATACGCAACATGTTTTGAGGATTGGGCTGAGGCTTTGCATGGTGGATTGATGCCGGTGTGTGACCGAAATATAGAAGAACTACTTGTCCACATGGATTTGAAGGAGGCTGTGATGATTGCAGAGGACTCTTTCCATTGTCTATGGAGAATATTAATCTTAGTGTCAAAGATCAAAACAATCATGGGTGCTTTTCAAAGGTGTCGCATAACTTGTGTGGTGTGAAGCAAATCAACCAGCTGATTACACTACAAGAAATAAGACTTTTTGAGTCAAGTATAATAGTTGACGCAAAAAATTCCTTTTCGGTCAACATTATAGTTGACGCAACCTGATGTGGTAAGTCGTGATGTTAAAAACCTCCACATCAACTAAGTGGGTTGCCAGAAAAAGTAAGCCTTTTAGAGTCAACATAAGAGCTTTTGGCGTCAACTTCTAGTTGAGGCAAAAAAAAAAAACTTTTTCTGTCAACCACGGAAAATTTTTTTCCTGTCAACTTCTTACCACATGATGGAAATAATAACAATTTTGTAGCAATTTTAGTTGATGGGAAAAGTTTTCACTAACACTTTTAGCATCAACTTTTTGTTGCCGACAAAAACAAACATATAGACCATATATTAATATTAATTTCTACCATGCCCCAAATATCAATTTTTCTTGGGGAATGGGAATGAAATCACAACCACAAACCAAAGAAAACATGGATTTGTCAAAGGTTTCAAAACTTTATTTGATTTTGCTTAAGACTGTAAAATTAGATATGCTTTCTCTGAATTACCATTCCATGAATGTGTTAATAGATGAAAATATACACAAAACTATGAGAGCTCAATTCAAAGCTTTGGTTCTAAGCCTAAATATTAGTACACCCTGCACCATTTGATTGACTCAATAACATTGATGCACCCTCTATACATTGCACTGAAACAAAATTTATTCATCCCACCAACATATCATAAAATGTTGGTACGATATTTACACATGCATTCAAGTACTGGATATGTGATCACATCTCAGCCTCTTTTGTTAGTCCTAGGCTCCAGTTGCCCCAAAAGCTCCTAGTGCAGCTTCCTCAATGTACTCTCAAACTCTGAATTCGAAATCTTGGCATCTTTAAAGAAGAGAAGCAACACTTGCTTGTTGGGCTTTATGTCTTTCCTATGACCTGCATAGGCTCGGTGACCCTATTCAAATACCTAAGAAAGCAAATAAAAAATCAATATTAATGATTAAATTACTTTTTGATTCCATATAATTCTATATCTACTTATCTATTAAGGTTTTTCAAGAGGAAAGAAATTTATCTTGTCCCTTGCAAATAAAACACAGGGTCAGTTGTCTTGCATCAAGTACCTCATAATTCATAAGAGAAGGTTAAAGTTATGAAATAGTGGAACCCATTAGCTTTCAATGCTTGCAATAGCAACCATGTCACTAATCTGTTGAGCACACTCAACAGTGACAAGTCAGCAGATAAATATGGGAATAAATAAAAAGGTAGTTTGACCATCTAGAAGAAAGTATTATGCCAATGCATGAAAATGTTGATAAAAGTAGCAGATAACTCACCACTGATTGCATTTGATTAAGTCCTCCATTGCATGAAACCATCATGTAACCATTGTTATAAAATCCTGCAGCAATTACCAAATTTCAGATTGACTGGCAAGATTGGAATCCCCAACACTAGCCAAGTGAAAAACAAAACATTGTAATAAAATTAATCCAAAAAGTTAAACACCAATGTTGACACATGGACCAGGACATGTTCTATAGAGTTTCATTAGTATCAAAAAAGACAAATATCATATTGAAACAAGATCATTTCCTCCAATGAAAAATAAATAATAAATAAAAGATTCCATTAGAAGATAAAATAATACAAATGGAAAAGGCCATAAGACATAATTAAGAATAGAAGATCATAATTCCTAGAAAAGGCAAAAATGAAGTCCTATTACATGGTTCTATTAAGAGAGAGAGCAGTGATCGAATTTGCATATTGTGAACATGGGAAACACCAAGCCTCAAAGCCCACCAAAAGGATAATATGTACACTCAATTGGAAGAAAAGGATAATATGTACATTCAATTGGAAGAGAGAGAGAGAGAGAGAGAGAGATGTGAACTAAGTTATGATTTTTCATTTGTTTCCTATGTGGAAGAATGATTTTACAAGCCAAACAATTAGTTGCACATTTGTTATTGACTCACATTTTCTTCTATTGATTTTCCACATCAATTAGGAAGCGCACTGATCTAGGATGGATAAGCAATACTTGTGTATGCGGGTATGTTCTTGCATGTGTGTGTGTGTGAGTGAGTGAGAGAGAGAGAGAGAGAGAAGTACATCAATAGAGACAGTTATCTTTTATGATACATAATAACACCATAAGAAATGGCCAAGAATCTGTTACTACTCTGCAAAATGAAAAAGAAAACCCCCTGTCAATGTGTGCCTCAAAGCCTGAGGTGATACAACTGAGAAACTTTGGCCATAAACAAAATGAATACCTGGAACATTCAAAAGCCCCAATGTGGAGTGAAAAATGCAGAATAATCTCAACTCCCATAATTATAATATGAACATTCATGTTTGATGTTCAATTAAAGACCACAATATTAGGGTTCAGTGCAGCCTTTCAAAGCAATGTACTATCAGTTCAATCTATAAGTGCACACTCTGTTCAAAATTCCAAGTTTGGGACACCCATTGTTGTTCTAATGTAACATTGACAATGAGGAATAACTCCCAAAATAAATTTAAAAAAAAAAAACAGGATTAACCATTCATAGCTTGCAGAAAAAAAAAAAAAAGAATTGCAAGTGAATATATTAACTTTCTTCATTGTTATTCTAATGTAACATTGACAATGATGAATAACTCCCAAAATAAAAAACACAGGATTAATCATTCATAGCTTGCAGAAAGAAAGAAAAAAAAAGAATTGCAAGTGAATATAGAAACTTTCTTCATTGTTGTACAAGTTCATATTGACCCAAACATGGCCGCTCATCTCATAACATACAAAACTAGATGCAAATTTGAGGTCAGATTACCAAGGACATCATGTTGTGGTCCAATCAGGTTAAACCCCCACTATGCAATTACTAAAACATACTCTTATAACCCTGTAGAGACAAAGAACCCCCCCCCCCCATGTATTGACAAAAATACTCCTGTCAATGGGTGTTCTGTGTGATAGGGTGATTACAGAATCTAATTGTTGCAATTCTAACAGGTATTCTGAACTTAAGAATGAATATAATAGAAAAAGCTGAAGTGATTAAGTTATCACTTTTTTGTTCTCTAAAAGTTTGGCAGTATAAAATGTCAGATCCAATGATATCATAACAGAGTGAAGTGGGAAACAGAAGGTAGCACCAGATTGGTAGTTTTGTTGAACCACATGATGGAATAAATCAGGGACTCATTTATTTGAGCACTAAACCAGCTCCATTTGTTCTATGCAATGACTTTGTCCAGTAAAATTTGATCACGGTTCAAGGTTTTAACCATATATCGACACTGATAATATAGTTCATCGAATCAACTAGTAAGTGTACTAAGCTGCAGATCTGTAGACTAGCATCTATGATTACAACAGTAATTGAATCTTAGGTCAATCAACTGTTTATAAATATTTCCAAAAGGGGCCAAAGTTCTCAACAATTTGGGCTGGAAATGTTATCTAGTTCTAAAAGTTGAGTGGCACCAAATCTATAAGTCCATTGAATTACTGTGAACAACAAGAAATATGTTCTCACAAAGAGTAAGCAGGATTTTGATGAACAAAAGGGTGTTCTCAACTCTTTCCATTTATGCATGAGTGGTCATAAGTCCTCAGATGCATAATCAACAATCAAATAAAATAAAACTCCCTGCGATTAACTACTTACTTCTACAAGGTGAAGAAGAAACATTCAATTCTTTCGTCTGCAAAACTTCCAAAGCATATGAATACGTTGTTTAACCAGTGTGATTATGTTTCTGATTTTGTACATGACATGTATGCAGTGCATTCAGTATCTGTCCATAATTCCAACCTTGAATATTGAAATGGACCAAAATAATGATTCAATGATTTCAATCTGATGATACAAGCCATCCAGTCTATCATTCTTTTACATGCTCAAGCGAGTACAATGAATGGTCCAAAACAAAGTATAGATGGAATGATTAGTTTAAGCAAGTGAACCAAACTTGACCTAGAAAATTATTTAGCAGGATCAAATCATCTAGCCATTCAAATTTAAACCTACATTTTCCATGCCTTCCCTTCCGGTATATACAAACCCCGGTAAAAGCTCAACTAAAAAAACCACGGTTTTCTAATGGTTTCCTTTTTTATTTTGGAAATAATCTTATAACAATGTCCTAGATGTCAGAAATTCTTCACTTGTTCTAAGTTGAGTATACTACCTTATAAGGTCTTAGAAAAATTCATGCTTCACCTTCTTTTGTATCTAACAATGGAGATATAGCATAATACCCAAATATCCAAAGTACCAAACAAATACTAAAGGTGAAAAAAAAAACAAATACCTAGAATAATTTGTCGTTTGGTTTTATTCCTCTGACATTTGTCCACGAGAATTCTTTTCTCAGCAGCTGTGAGTGGTCCTCCTTGAATCGCCCCCCTCCATCTCCGCCTCTTCTCCTCTAACTTCAAATCTTCATTCTCGTCTATGGACTTCACAGTCGGATCCACAGCCAGAGCACAGACCCCAGTCCAGGGACGATCTAACCGATCAGGCCGACAGGCAAGTACTTAGGCTCAAGCAATCCAATCGGCCTTACCGTCGGACTGCTCTCCGCGTAAATAAACCTGAAATCAAAGGGAATTTCCCGATGCTTACGGGAAATTTCCTAGCTCAACTTGAAATCTCCCAAAATAATGAACAATTTTCGGAGTATCGCTAATCAAGAATGAACTAAAAAATAAACTAAACGAATTAGAAAAGAGAAATGTGAAAGCAGTAAGAAGGATCAAGTCATGCAAACAAACCTGAAAAACAACATGAGCAGATCCGAGTTTAGGATCTACAGATTGAACTCGAATAAATGCGAGAGAGAGGTAAGAAAAGATTAAGGATTGGAGTTTGCACCGGAAGAAATGAAGATCTGTGTTGAAATTCCACCGGAAGTCACAATCTCTTTGATGATACTGAGTCACGATCAAGCCATGGAAGTCGAAGAAAAGCCAAACCAAACAACCTATACCTAGAAGATCTCTTTGCTGCCTCTACGATTGCCGAATCACTTCAAAGCTCAACTCCGGGAAAAGTAATGAATCGGAAACGCCTGAAGGTAAAGCTGTCACGGATCAAGACTCTAGCCGAAATCTTGCCGCCGAAGCCATGGTTTCCAGGAGTAGAGACGAAAGGGAATCACAACAAATAGGGTTTCGTTTTGGCAAGAAACGAAAGGGAAATGGGTTTTATTTCGGGAAACTGACGAAACGGAGGACATGTGGCAAAATAAATTAAAAAAAATTGAAATGGTTGATCAAAACACCGTTTCTATCTAGAACCCTAGAATCAACGGTGCAAGATGAGCATGTTTCGTAGCGTCGACTCATAAGTTGCGGCCAAAAAAAAAAAAATCATTTAAAAATTTATAAATAGGTATAAAATGATTTATAATGGGGTAAATATGTTTGTTCCGTCAACTTTTTAAGTTGACGGAAAAAGGTTGCCACTAAACCTCAATTTCTTGTAGTGTTACTTGACGAATTGGGCACATCAAATGAAGAATTTATCTTGTTTCCATGTGATTTTCCTTTAGATTTTAATGAGAAAATTAGAAAGGATGAAAACCAAGGTAAATGATTGTAACATATTCTTTTGATCATTACAAAAACATTATTTGTCAAAACAAAAAAAAAAAAAACATCCTTAGAAATTCATAATGTTGCTTTTCTGCTGGAATAATCAGGAAACTGATGACCATCTCTTCTTTCAATGCCATTTGGAAAAGTATCCTAAATCGACTTCGTTAGCAGCGAAGAAGACCTAGAACCTTGGTTGGTGAAGCGCAATGGATCAAAAGATGCTTTTCTGGAAGGTCTATAAGCTTGCTTTTACTGCAACACTCATTCCACATTTGGTGGGAAAGGAATAAAAGGAGGTTCGACAACTCCAGTAGAACTGTGGATGTCATCATAAACACCATTTTCTATGAAGTTCAATTCAAGGTGTGGCCCCTAGTTGTGTGATGAAGACAAACAATGGAGTAGATATATATATATGCGATCAATGGGACCTGGACTTTCAGCATAACAAAGCATTGTAAAGACCTGCTCATGGCCGCCCTTAGATATTATTTGGCTCTTTTATGTGACGTATCTGTGAATCAAGGGAGCGGCTATGGAGGCTTGGTGAGAGATGATACGGGTATTCCAGTGATTGCTTAAGTAGGCTCTACCAGTTGCCAACACGTGATATGGGCTGAACTCTTTGCATTGTATAGAGGCATCCAGATTATGGTTTCCAAGGGAGCATCTCGCATGGTGATAACTATGGATTCTAATCTAGCAGTGGAAATTATAAAGAACAACTACAAGTGTTCGTGGAAAGTGCTTGCAATCACAACCAAAATCAGGCATTTGCTGGAAAAGTTTGAAGATTACACAATAAAACACGTGTGGATGGAAGCAAGCAAACCGGCAGATATGTTGGCCACTCTAGCAAATGGAAGAGATGAACAAGTTTTGTCCCCTGTTGAATATCCGCATGATTTGCATGTGGGTATATACACGTGTAATCTTCATTTGTCATAATACAAAAAATTAATTACTTATTGGAAAAAAAAAAAAAAAAAAAAAAAAAAAAAAAAAAAGAAAAATTGAGAAATATAGTGGAAAAAAAAAAAAATAATTTATTATTTTAAAAAAAAAAAAAAAAAAAAAAAAAAAAAAAAGGGAAATTTGCGAAATAGTGTGGTAAATCAATACCTTGGTCAAAATAGACTTTTAATGGGTAAAATCATAAATAAATAAAATGTTATTTTTGTTCTTTTTTACCCTTTATTATTTGTCAAATTTTCCGTATAAACTGACTTGACAAAAAAGTCATTAAGATAGTAAAAAAAAAAACCTCTTTGTCGTAGCAGATGTCAGATGACATCTACATAATAAATCAAAAAAAAAAAAAAAAAAATGTTACAGGAACTCCATCTTAAAGAGGAAAAGATCAAGTAAAGAAATTTTGTATTGAGATTCTTGTAGATTTAGGGCACCTCATCTTGGGTGGAACGCTTGGAAGCACTACCGTCCCCACTCTAATTCCTTAGAGAGTTTGCATCCCCCAATAAGCCCTGCATCATCTCCAACGCCACTCTCCAGCCCATCTTCACCTCCTGGACTGACAACCCCTACCTCTAATTTCTTCAAACTTTTTATTGGATTCTCTATTGGAGAGAGAAGGGTGTGCAAATACCACAATTTTATTTCTTCCGTGGATTTTAGGCTTTCTTTTGACGTGGTGAAAATGACCAATTGAAACCAAATCAGGGACAAAAACATTTTTACATTGTTAGTTATGTGTTTTGGGAACTATGAAGATGGAAGATCGGGAGAATGATGGAGATTTAGGACGGAGCTTGTTTTCAATAGAAGATGCCAACAGTGCATCCACATCAATAATTTCAGTCTTTTTTTCCTTCCGGCCTCTTAACAGAATAAATAGCCCTACACAGTATCTCCCAGTCCTTCTTGCCTCTTAAGATATGGCTTTAGATATCCTGAGTTGCAAGAACAAAATTCATGCAGGCCTCTTATATGATTATGATAATGATAATTCCTCTTTTGTCTCTCCATCTCAGCCACCAATTACCTACCTCATATCCCTTGAGCTACCCAAGCCAGTTGCTGCCTCCCTGAAGCTGTAAACCAAGGAAGCACGGATACCTCTAAAACCCCGTCGTGTCTGTGTCTGATACGTATCAGACACAGACACTCCAGGGATACCTCTGCTTGTGCATCCGAACTGTCAGGAGAGAGAAAAAGGCAATGTTTTGTTAGACACAT
The DNA here is from genome assembly GCA_025762735.1 of Platanus orientalis. Taxonomy (NCBI): domain Eukaryota; kingdom Viridiplantae; phylum Streptophyta; class Magnoliopsida; order Proteales; family Platanaceae; genus Platanus; species Platanus orientalis. The sequence goes on along the minus strand of JAOXJP010241255.1, from coordinate 14,290 downwards.
TTTAAACACGATGAAACAAAGAAAATAAGGTATTTATGGTAAATCTTATAAAATTAAAATAAAAAGGGCAAAATAATAGGTCAACTGTGAGAGAACATAATCCAACAATTCTTGCCACCAAGCCTTTAAATTAGTTTTAGAAATGTTTTTATATTTTTTTAAATTTTTTTATGCTTGTTTTTTATTTTTAAACATAAAATTTAGTTAAAAATACTAATTAATTAATTAATTAACGTATCCCTGTCGTATCGTATCTTACTTTTCCAAGAATTGTTGTATCCCCGTATCCGTATCGTATCATACCTGTGTCCCATATCAGTGTCCGTGTTTCTTAGCTATAACCTTTGGATCATAACTGAAATTAATATATGACAATCTCATCAATTCACAGTTGAAAGTGGAGTAGAGGATGGGAGGATGGAGAGAGTAAAACGAAATAGCAGAAGATTGGGGATTTGGTTTCCATATATTTTGTGGGTATAGGGATAAAATTGTAATTATACTTTATGAAAATTCAATTTGGGCAAGGTATTGATTTACCACACTATTTTGTAATTTGGGCAAAGATTGGGTCCAATAAGGTAAATTTCCCAAAAAAAATAAGTTGGAAAAAAAATTGTTGTCCTAAAGAGAAGGGCTGCTTTTTTCCATAAGTAAAAAATTGTGTTAGTCAAAGAGAAAATTACATTCTAGAGTATTTACATTGGATCAAATCTTTCCTAATCTTTTCCTTAAGATCTAGAAGAAAATCACAAGGTTGGAAAAGATGTTCTTTATTTGATGTTCCCCAATTTGCCAAAGAAATTAAATTTAAAAAATAGAAGAATCAAAGAAATGAACTTTGCAGGAATCTTGAAACAAATGGTCCATTTCTACCCATAAGGAATCGTTATGGGTAAAATGGATACATAGCAAATATTTGAAGATAGAATCGATCCGGACTGTTAAGCCACATATGGACTGCACCTGGGTATGGAGGAAAATTCTGAAGCAAAGGAACTTGGCTGAACCATTTATTCAGAACATCATTGGTGATAGCACTCACACATCCATTTGGCTGGAGAAATGGCATCCTGAAGGTGTTCTTACAAGAGTCTTCGGTGATAGAATTAGATATGACACCGGCATGGCTAAAGATGCTAAAGTAGTATCCATAATCAGAAATAACACTTGGCATATATAAGTCTGGTTCGGTCTCCTGCTTGGTCTCATGTGTGGGATCAGCTACTTTCCCTTGACAAAAGGAAGTGTACCGAAATGGATACTACAATATGGATTGCAACATTCAGTGGGAGATTTTCTCTCAAATCGGTCTGGAACACCTTACGTTCCAGACAAGAGAAATTTGATTGGCATGGGCTGGTTTGGTTTAAGAATCACATTCCCAAACATGGCTTTCATACATAGCGAGTACTCACCAGAACTCTTCTCACTCAAAGTCGGCAATGCAAGTTAAAAATTCTGAGGACATCACAATGCTGCTTATGTGGGAAAATATTCAACATCTTTTCTTTGATTGCCCATTTTCCAAAGCAATCTGGAAGGAAATTCTAATGATGTGAGCCCTCACAAAAGGAGAATAAAGAGATGGCCCGGGGAAATGCAATGGATCCAAAAGGAGTTCAAAGGAGATAAGGTGGTTGATTGTGTGGGCTAGCTTTGCCTTCAGTTGTTCCTTGTATCAGATCTGAAAGGAAAGGAACCTAAGAAGATTCAACAACTACAATAGAAACACTCAACAAATCATTGAAGACATCATCTTCGACACCCATTCAAAAACCGATTTGGCTAATCAAGGATGTGAAGTAAACCCGAGGGAGCCATAAACTTGTTGGAATCCTCCACCAACGAACTCCATTGCAATGTCAACGGATGGTTCTCTCAATGCTGCTAGGGCCGGCGGGCTATGGAGGCGTTTTGCGAGATAAAGGAACGGATCGTACCATATCCTAGGCTCCTAGCCGCTACATCCTCACGATTTGGTACGAAACTCACGATTTGGTACGAAACTCACGAATGAACATCCGAACTGCATACAGGTAAACACTGCCCCAAAAGTGTAAATCACTTTCCCAATGCTGACGTTTCACCCTCTACGTCATGCAAACCATTATTTTTGGGAAGGATTCCAACCTAATCTTAGCGGAAAAAAATTAGGTGAGAATGAATGAAAACTGTGAAAATCATCAGTGCTGAAAAGTGATAAGCACCCCCCCCCCAAAAGGTGTAAATCACTTTTCGGTGCTGATGCGTCAGCTCCTAGTTCCGTTTTCATGGTTCTCACAAAATTCATTTGTACATAATCCAAGCCCAATCCTAGCCTGTTGTACCTTGCATGAATGAACAAGGTGCGAATGACATAGGTAAACACCTCAGCACCAAAAAGTGTGAAGCGCCCCCCAAAAAGTGTAAATCAAATTTTCAGTGCTGATGTTTCCAACCCTAAGACCGTTTAGACTTTATTCATTTCGGAATGGTTCGTATCTAATCCCAGCCACTACAACCTCTGTATTTGGTACAAACCCTACATGAATTAACAAGGTCTGAATGGCATAGGGATGGACAAATAAGCACCAAAATGTGTAAAGCGCTCCCTCAAAAGTGTTCGCCCCTTATGTTGTTTGGACCTTGTTAGTTCTAGAAGGGTTCGTACCAAATCCCACCTACTACACCCTTAGGATTTGATACGAACTCGACATGAACGAACAACATCCAAATGGCATACTTGTGAAAAAAAAAGGTCCAAATAGCATCGGAGGACACATCAGCACCGAAAAGTTAAAACGCCCCCCAAAAAGTGTAAATCATTTTTTTGGTACAGATGAGTCTGACCCTGATGCCAATCGGACCTTGTTCATTCTAAAAGGGTTCAAAACTAATCTCAGCCTCTACAACCTAATGATTTGGTATCAACCTTAAATAACAAACAAAGTTCAAATGGGGTGGACACATCAGTGCCGAAAAGTTTAAAGTATTCCCCGAAAGTGTAAATCATTTTTCAGTGCTGATGAGTTCGACCATGACGTCGCACGGACCTTGTTCATTCTAGAAGGGTTCCTACCTAATCCCATCCGCTACACCCTCGGGATTTGGTACGAACCCTGCATGAATTAACAAGGTCCGAATTGCATAGGGGCAGACACATAAGCACCAAAATGTGTAAAGCGCTCCCCCGAAACTATAAATCATATTTTTGCCGCTTATGTGCCCACCTGTTCCTGATGTTATTCAGACCTCGTTCATTTTGGAAGGGTTCATTCCTATCCCAACCCCTACACCCTTAAGATTTGGTATGAACCCGACATGAGCAAACAGGGTCTGAATGACATAACAGCAAACACATATCTGCCAAAAAGTGTAATGCATTCCCCAGAAAGTGTAAATCATATTTTCGGTACTTATGTGTACCATTGTTTGGACCTTTTTAGTTAAGGGTTCGTACCAAATCCCAACTACCACACCCTCAAGATTTGGTACAAATCGTTCATGAACGAAAAAGTCCCGAATTGTATAGGGGCAAACGTATCAATGCTTAAAAGTGTACACCACTCCCTAAAACTTGTAAATCACTTTTTCGGCGCTTATGAGCCCCTGACGTTGTTCAAACCATTTTTGTTTGGGAAGTGTTAGTACCCAATCCCTGTTGCTACACCCTCAGGATTTCAAACAAATCCCACATGAATAAACTAGGTCCAAATGGCATAGACAAACACATCAGCACCGAAAAGTGTAAAATGCTCCCCAAAAAGTATAAATCTCTTTTTTGGCACTAATGTGTCTGCCCCTGACGTTGTTCGGACCATGTTCGTTCGGAAAGGGTTCTTACTATATCCTAGCCGCTAACACTCATGATTTGGTACAAACACTTCATGACCAAACATGGTCCAAATGGCATAGGGGAAGGCACATCAGCACCAAAAAGTGTACAACACTGCCCAAAAAGTGTAAATCACTTTTTCAGTGCTGATGTTTCACCTCTGACATCATTCAAACCATTTTTTTGGGAATTTGTACATAATCCTAGCTGCTACAACCTTAGGATTTAGTATGAACCCTACATTAGTGAACAAGGTCCAAACGGCATATGTGGACACATCAGCGCTGAAAAGTTTAAAGCATTCCCCAGAAAGTGTAAATCACTTTTTTGGTGCTGATGTGTCTAACCATGACACCATTCGGACCTTTCTCATTCTAGAAGGGTTCGTACCTCATCCCAGCTGCTACACACTCAGGATTTGGTACGAATCTTACATGAACGAACAAGGTTCAAAATGGCATAGGCAGACAATTCACCAGTGAAAAGTGTAAAGCACTCCCAAAAAAGTGAAAATCACTTTTTTGGCGTTGATGTATCCGAACCTTGACACCGTTCATACCTTGGTCATTTTGGAACAGTTCGTACCTTATCCCAACCACTACACCCTCTAGATTTGGTACAAACCCTGCATGGATTAACAAGGTCTGAATGGCATACATAAGCGCCAAAATATTTATAGCACGCCCCCAAAAGTATCATACTTTCACCACTTATGTGTCCACCCCTGACGTTATTCGGACATTGTTTGTCCTAGAAGGGTTCATACCTAGTCCCAGCTACTACACCCTCAGGATTTAATATGAATCCGGCTTGAACGAACAAGGTCTGAATGGCCTAGCAGTGCACATATAAGCGCCCAAAAGTGTAAAGCACTCCCCCAAAAGCATAAATCACTTTTTCAGCACTAATCTGTCTGCTCCTGATGTTGTTTGGACCATGTTCATTCCGGAAAGGTTCATACCATATCCTAGCTGCTACACCCTCACAATTTGGTACAAACCCTTCATGAACATAGAAGAAGGTCAAAATGGCAATTGAGCAGACATCAGCGTTAAAAGGTGTAATGCACTGGCAAAAAATTGTAAATCATTTTTTCAGCACTAATGTTTCGCCCATGATGTTGTTCAGACCATTTTTTTGGCGGGGGGAAGGTTTTGTACCTAATCCTTGCTGCTACAACCTTAGGATTTGGTATGACCTACATGAGAAAATATTGTCCGAATGATATAGGCGGACACATCAGTGCCAAAAAGTGTAAATCAATTTTTTGGCGTTGATGTGTCCAACCTTGATGCCATTTGGACCTTATTCATTTTAGAATGGCTCGTACCTAATCCCAGATAGATTTGGTTTGAACCCTGCATGAACAAACAAGGCACAAATGGAGTAGGGGCACACATAAGTACTAAAAAGAGTAAGGCGCTCCCCAAAAAGTGTAAATCATATTTTTGGCACTTGTGTGTCCAACCCTAATGTTTTTCAGACCATTTTGGTTCAGGAAGGATTCGTACCAAATCCTAGCAACTAAACCCTCAAGATTTGGTACCGCACCTTCATGAATGAACAAGGTCCAAATTGTGTAGGGGCAGACACATCACAGCAAAAAAAAAAGTGTACAACACACCACAAAAATTGTAAATCACTTTTTCGGTGCTGATATTTCACCCTTGACATCTTTTAGAACTTTATTGTTCGGGAAGGGTTTGCACCTAATCCTTGCCGCTACACCCTCATGATTTTGTACGAACCCTACATGAACAAACTAGGTACGAATGGCATAGGGGCACATACAAGTGCAAAAAAGAGTATGGTGCTCCTCAAAACGTGTAAATCATATTTTCGGCACTTATGTGTCCACCCCTGATGTTGTTCGGATCATGTTAGTTCGGGAAGGGTTCGTACCATATCCTAGCTGCTACACGCTCATGATTTGGTACAAACCCTTCATGAATGAACAAGGTACAAATGGCATAGGGGCAGACACATCAGCACCAAAAAGTTTATATCACTGCCCAAAAAGTGTAAATCACTTTTCCGGCGCTGATGTTTCACTCCTGCTGTTGTTCAGACCATTTTTTCCATGAAAAGTTTGTACCTAATCTTAGCTGCTACAACCTTCAGATTTAGTATGAATCTTGCATAAACAAACAAGGTCTGACTGACATAGACACATCAGTGCCAAAAAGTGTAAAGCATTCCCCAAAAAGTGTAAATTACTTTTTTGACACTGATGTGTCCGATCCTGATGCCATTTGGACCTTGTTCCTTCTAGAAGGGTTTGTACCTGGCGGAGCTACATAGGGGCAAGGGGGGGCAACCCTTAATGTCTGAGTACCCTTGTAATACTGATGGGTCAGACCAATATTAGACCTGATTGGAATCAATTGCCCCCCTCCCCCTATTGGAATCAGTTGCCCCTCTTTAATGTGCCAGTACCCTAAGATTGGAATCAGTTGCCCCACCTTCCCAGAAAATGAGTTCACGTCAACTCCAATCTGGCTGAACTGGAACCTCTCCATTCTCTCTCAAGATGTGACTTGTCAACTCCAATCTAACTGAACTAGTACCACTCCATTCTTGCTCAAGATGTGACACAATGACTGACAAAGGATGCAAATATCCTGTTCATATGGTGTTTAGGGTGCTAAGTGACTTCATTTGGAATAAAATGGGTGGGAATTTAAAATTTCATCCAACCACTGCCTATTTTATTCCATGTGAAGTCATATGGTGTCCTGGACAAAACATCTATTTTGATTAATAAACACGCAAGTACTTATTAATTGTATATTTACCATAATACCCTCCTTTAACCCATGTGTATTAGCTCAAATACCCTTTGTCAGGCCACATGTCATGCATTGATTGCTAATGGAGTGGTACCTATCCTTTGTGAATGGAGATGATTTAAAATCCCAGAGAATCCTTGTCTCGGGATCGAATTAGGAGCACCCCTTAATGGGTGCCAATAGTGTGCCCGCAACCAGCAGGTGACACGTCACATTGAGAAAGTTATTTACACTTTTTTGGGGGGTGCTTTTCACTTTTTTGATGTGACGTGTCACCCTCTGGTTGTGGGCATACCGTTGACACCCGTTAAAGGAGCGCACATAATCCTTTGGCTTGCCCCCCCTCATCCGACAACATCGTAGTGGGACAGTGTTGTTGAATGAGGAGGGTGGGACCACCCCCTTTCAACATTCATAATGGCATTACATACTTATCTTTATGCTATACATATTGTATACATATTATTCTACTAATGAAAATCTATAGAAAATTAATTTCTAATACACTTATTACTAACTCTATATCTCCCAATATTATTATTTTTTCAACTAGTTTACTACATATATAATACCAAAAACAAAAAAAAAATGCAAAACAAAACTTTATTGTATATATGGTTGATGTAGACTAGAGCAATAAATAGGGGCCAATCAAGGGTTCCTACTTGGTAAATAAGCACCAGGTAGGAAAGGTTAATTTAATAAATACACATGGGATAAAGTACCTATATGTATGTACCAAAATACCATTCTCACGTAGTTTTATTATACCCACTATACCACCTTTTGACATGTTTGGTAATACATTCTTTCATCATCAAATATACATCAAAGGGGATGAGGACTACCTTTTTCATGTCAACCTAAGTCCCCTGCGATGCAGCATGTAAGGATGACCCCACAATGGAGATCATCTAGAAGATCTTTCCATACACCATGGATGATGAAAGGGCAATCTAGTAATCTCACCCATCCGTGTGTATTAACCAAATATCCAAATATTATTTATAGTATTATGATTGGGTTTGTTACGATAATCCCAAATGCTATAATTTCAATCTCATTTTATGGACTGTTTGGAGTGATCATATCGTTCTCATATAGCTAAAGTAAGAGAGTTTGTGTAGCGATATAAGCAATATGTGGAGGTAACCTTGTTCCCAAGGAAAATAATTCTACCACTGACTTGAGGATCCAAATGACAACCTTACCAATGGCTTTACCTGATTGCTTAGTAAATTACATTTTTCATGGAAAAATGTATAAACATTCTCAAAAATAAAATATTTTCCCATCCAGACGCTAAGATGGGAAATTTTGAATTTTCATGCATTTTTATCACATCCCCTTATTTTCACTTTTATAACCATTCTATTTTTATTTCAAAAATGGAGGAAAAGCCCACTTGATGAAATTACTTAAAGATAGTTTAACTCTTAGAAATAATTTTTGTTTCCAATAACAGTGATTGGGTCCATTAATTTTAATGATTAGTATTAATCTAACAATTGTAAAATGAATATTAATTTATTAAACTTTCATCATAGAAAATATAATTTATCTAACAATTATAACAATCATAATAAAAGGAATTCTTGTTATTATTGGAAAAATATTCTATTTTCTTTGAATAATTCTTTTATTCTCTTGTTTTGTAGACTCCTTTGTTTTGTCAAGGACATTTGTCCCCCATTTATCATTAAGGAAAGAGCTATAATGTTTTGTGACCGAGATTATCTACGACCCTCTGTAACCATGCTATAGACCGAACATGGGGGTGTACAAGGTTATAAGTGTAAAAAAAATGTTCAAATTAATAAGTAGGTGCTCTAAAAAGGCACTAAATTCACAAACACATCACATATCAACTTGTGGCATTGTCACCACAAAACATTTTCTTGGTTAAGGATAATGTTATGGAAACCTTTTGAAAGCAAGCTTGGTAGACTAGCATGATGCATGGGGAGAGAAACACAAATTGTATGTGTGTATGTGTGTTTAAAACAACTTTTACACACAAGAATATAGCAGAAAAATAAAGTTATAAAGAAGCAAACCATAGCAAGACATGGATTTCGTGGTTTGACTTTGTTGCCTACATACACGGGGAAAAATATACTCTCCTCACTATGAAAATGTTGAATTCATACAAGATACTATAATTTATATATATGAAAACCAACATCGTTTCCCTTGTACACCCTTTCTCTCTCACAGTCTCAGACCCTCAAAAAACCTAACCTCTCTACAAGAGTTATTTCAACCTTTACTTATTTATTTAGGTTTCCAATTCAATTAAGAAACCATCCACCACTCCTTACATTGAAGGAAGTTGTATAACTTCCAAATTTCTTGCCACTATTAGATCTTCTCATGATCTAACGGCTAGTAATTAAAGACAAACCCAACAACCCCATGGCTTAATTTTTTTGAAGATACATATTTCGTTAGAGCCTACTCCACTTGTATCTTTTCCAATACACAAAACTTGTGACATGTGCACAATACTCCACCTTGGCCCATATTCTGCAACCACTCTAGAGAATACTTGCACTTGTCATCCTTGGTGAACTATGCACCACATATGTTTGGAACACACCTCCACCTTAAACCTTATTCAAACTTATTTTTTGTCACCACAAACAACCATTGGCTTTGAGAAACCATTGCTACACACCATCAAATCAATTCGGTCCTGACACAATCCAATTCAATCATAATACAACTAATGAATAAGTATAGTTGCCTCCAAGTTAACTCTAGAGGGTGACATCGAGCCAAACCACTCAATGCTTTGATTAACACTTGTTGTACAACAAGATCTCTCACTCTTCTTTGTTATAAGGAGAAATTGGCCTTATTGTCATCTCGAACTTGGCCTTCGAACCTTTTATAATCATTTCAAGCACTGTCAATCCTTGGATCTTTCAACTTCGGTTGTGGTGCTTAGAACATCTTTTAAACACACAAACATAGTAGAAAAAGAAAAACAATTGTGTAAACCACAACAAGATAAAAAGAGATTGTGTGGTTTAAGTTTGTAGCTTACATCCATGGGAGAGAAATAAATATTTTTTCACGATGAGAATGTGGAATCCGTAAAAGATTAGTATAATTTTCATTCCCAAAAACCCACACCATTTCCTTTGTATACCCTTTCTCTTTCACACTCTCAAACCCTGAAGAAACCCACCCTCTCTACAAGAGCTATTCCAGCCTTCATTATTTAGGTTTAATGGCTAGGAATAAAGACAAACCGAAGAATCTCTCTCTCTCTCTCTCTCTAATATATATATATATATATATATATAACAACATTATATATTCTTTCTTTCTCTCTTTTTTTCCTAGATGAGAAGATAGATATAACTCAAAAACATTTAAAACACTTTTAACAAAGGACCTAACATGGGTCTACCATGTTAAACTCAAACTTGACCCAAAATTTGATAAGGCCATACCAAACCTACCCCAACAAGAGCTGGGTGCAACATGTCACCTTTTTAAGGGGTCTCTTTGCAATCCTTTGCACCATGATAAATGATTTAAATTCAAATGTTTTTGTGTGGTGGAACTATCCTTTTATTCAGCACTAGTCTAACCTATCAGTTCTTGAGATGGAATTACTCTACCCCAATGGGTTTAGCAAAAAGATATCTATAAGATGCAATCTTTATATTTTCAAGGAAGAAAGTTGTCACGTGGGATGAAGGAAAGGTTGTCAATAGGTTGTGCTTGAGTTGGGATAGAGTTAGCCTTGCTCCAACTCGCCATTGTTGGGTCCTAACGCACACTAGACCAGGCTTGAAATAGACACCAAAGCCCATCCTGATGGGCTGGTTGGACTTTTCATGGGAATCTCACACTTTAATAAAGGCTAGTAAATGTTAAAGTATTACATAAAGATAATTAACACTGTAATACTTCGACCAACAGAATATCCCAAAATACCAGATGAACTTCTTAAGAGGTGATTTATATAACGAAATAAATGTTCTATCCAGGATTTAGTGTCCAAGACACTAGGGGACAAAATATTGAATAAAATGGATGGTAGTTAGATGAAGTTTCAAATTCCTGCCTATTTTATTCCATATGACATCCACGAGTGTCATAGACACCAAATCTTGGACAGGACATTTTCTCCCCCTGTATAACTAGGGTTGGAGGGATGCATTAGGTTCCATAATTGACATACTCAACCAATTGATTATATTATGCAGGTTTGGCCATGTTTTTTGTATAGGGCTACTTAGGCATCTTGTTGCATCAATGACACATATCTATGACTGCAAATTGGGCCATATTGATCCAAAACCCAACTTGTTTGGCCCAAAAATTGTGCAGGTTGGGCCATGATAACATTGGTTGTTTAGGCCTAGATTAATATTCCAGTTGAGTATGATCAGGCTTCAGCCCAGTCCAAAGTCTATTTTGACTCGGCCTGAACTACAAATTTATTTAAAAGCCCAAAATCAACTTAAACTTAATTAAGACTCAGTTTAAACTCAAGTCAAATGTAATTCACATTTAACCAAACTTAGTTTGAACTCAACTATAGGTTGTTAACCCTGGGCAAGCAAAACTTGATTCAAACTTAGCCTATGGATCAGGCATCAGCCCAGTCCAAAATCTATTTTGACTCGGGCTGAACTACAAATTTATTTAAAAGCCCAAAATCAACTTGAACTTAATTAAGACTCAATTTAAACTTAAGTCAAATGTAATTCACATTTAACCAAACTTAGTTTGAACTCGACCATAGGCTGTTAACTCTCTGGGTAAGCAAAACTTGATCCAAACTCAGCCTATGGATCATTACATTTGGGCCAACCCAAATCTCGTTCTTTCTCATTGGACTGATTTTAGGATGACTGACTCGGGCTCAGTTTGTGATTAGGCCAAATATGGGCTAGGTTGCTATAGTTGACCTCAGCTCATCCCATCCCGACATGATTTGCAGCCCTAACATCAAGGCAATCGATGTTGGAATTCCTATTCACTAATTTTGAAACATTGACTTCTCCCTTGGACATTCCATAATGTGCCATCTCTCATGGAGAGGCACATGTTCCTCCAATAGGATCGTCAATTAAACCAAGTTTTGATGACTTTTGATCCTTTATAGTAAGTTAAAATAATACAGTAATGTGAAACAAATCTCAAAACTTGACATGTATACAAAATATTTAAAATTCCAACCAAATTTAGGTAGGAGTTTTAAATTTTTGTATATATATACTACTACTGTCACTTGTTCCATCTTAATGTAATATAGCTTACTGCGGATGATCTTATTCAATTTTTATGGATGCTTATTTAGAAACTTGATACTATTTATCTAACGCAAGATAAATTGAGGTTGTTGATTCAAGTATACTCTATCATTGTTGGAGAATGGATTTCAGTAGTAAATGAGACCGATGCACTACTACTAGTTTTTAATGACATTATTAGTTGGATACACAGAGTTATCAAATGTCCAAATTTGGATATGAAGTTATGAGATAGCTTAGCTAGCAGAATTGCTTGATCTGAAGTTAGGATCTAAAAATAAGGCCTCCCCTAATAAGGGTGTTTCTTGAAACAAATAAGCTTGAAATGGATGGGTGTCAAATAAGGATAAACTATCGCAATTAGCAATTGGGCTTTAAGGTATTTACATTACCAATTGGGGTTTAGTACATTGTTTTTATTTTGGTTCAACGTGTTATAATGATATTTATATTATAATATTGAAGGTCATGTTATCTAGAATACAACACATGAATACCTTAACCCTAACCATAGCCCATATCTCATCTTTTATTCGCCGTTAACTTTCCATTCTCTTGTTAAACACCACCTCTTATGTAGCACCCAAAAACCCATACCTGTAACACTACAAAATTTGGTACGTGACATTAATCCTTTCATATCAAATGTCATTCAAATTTGTTTATAAATTTTTCGCATCTTTCCTTTTATACATATGCAATGGAATTGCATAATTAAACCATAATCATTCCATTAAATTTAAAATCCACAAACCATAATCTAAAAATAAAATCCATAATCTGACGTAATCCCAAATAATAATAAACCATCTTCATAAACTGAATCTTTAAACTAACCTATAATATCTCTTTAAATAAAACTGAAATAGCTGAACTAAACTGAATCAAAACAGGTCTCTAAACAATTATTGAAATAATATAACATATTATTCGAAAATAAACTAAATCAAATCTCCATCATCTCCAATCACTACTAATTCATGTCATGGTTTACCATGTCATCCTTATCATCTAGAAACAACGGTGTCAACTCTATAAACGTGACTAACTTTGCAAATAAACAAAAACATTACTTAATATGCTGAAACAATTGAGTCAATGAGCATGGATGTTTTCATAATCAAAACATGCTTTCAAAACAGTTACTTTACATATAAAAATAATGATTATAATTTAAGATAAAACAAATAACAGATTAAAATGGAAATCAAGTTGCATAATTGAACAGAAACATAATCATAACCGAAATACTAAATTGAACAAAACAAATAATGAACAATCATACATATATGAGACCTGCTAAAACAAATCCCTGAATCCTCTCACAAGTATTACAAGATAGATAACAGATAATTGAATCATATATTAGGAATCTAACACACATAAAGTACTGCTAGATAACATGTAATATAATAGAACAGAACGAACACATTTATAATCCAATGGTAAGATACCACTATCCCACACCTAGTGATGAGTGTCAACAAACATCGTCAGTTAATGTGACCTGATGAGGAGAGTACTTGATCGCATCTATTTAAACCTGATGAGGGGTTCCATCAAAATTGCATATTTGATGGTAAATGAGTTTCATATCATAGTTAAACATATATTTTCATCAATATAGATATATATACTTATAAATATCATAGCAGAACAAAACTAACAATCTTTAATAATTTATAAACAATGCATTTCTTTGAAACAAACAAGAAAACAATAATTTGACCCACCTAAAAACATAGCTCTATGGATTGACATCACAAAATCCTTTAAATCAAGCATTTTAAAAAATAACTTTACTAAAATCCTTTGAAAACTCATTTAAAAAACACGAGATTCTTTCAAAATAATTAAAAAACCAATTCAAACAATCTTATTTTTTTGAAAAACAAATATTAAAATCATCTAAGTACCTGTACGAATCAAAACTCAAAGATAGAATATGAATTTACTTGAAAACACATTTTTCCTCTTTCAAAACATATAAAAGAATCTAAATAAGACAAAACAATCATGTTTATTTGTAAAACTTGTAAACAAAAAGAATCTAAGAACCTACAATGATACAAAACAATGTAAAACATTCAAGTAGTTTGCAAAATAAAAATTATGTACAAAAACCATTTTCTATAAACCTAAACAAATAAAATACTTTCATGGATCTTAACAAAACTAAACAAGAATGATTTTAAGAACCTAAGAACAATCAAAACGTTGTAGAAGTGTTATTGTTTATTTACCTCTTGGTCTAAAAATGAATCATAATAAAATTTTTTCGTTATTCTTTAAAAATCCCCAAAACTTGCTCCAAATCCTAGTGTCCTTTTGATTATTCTTCTCTTCATTGTCTCTTATGTTTTGGTGTCAAATTAGGTCAAAAAACACTCTTATATAGACCCTAGAGG
>JAOXJP010241244.1:0-23167 GCA_025762735.1 Platanus orientalis | reverse complement strand
TATCTTATACTTCTTCTTTATTGCCTTTTTTTTTTTCTTTATTCTTCACTTGCTGGTTTTGCTATTTCCCCATTAAAGAAGCCATAATAACTTCAAAATCGGCCTTGGATCGGGATCAATTAGCCGGATTGGTTGGATCGGCTCTGGATCAGACGGATCAGCATCGAATTGGTCCAAATTGCCCCGATCTGAGCCAGATTTTCATAATTTTCCCTTTAATCTTGGATTCCCACAAACAGGTACAATCTTTATCTTATACTTCTTCTTTATTGCCTTTTTTTTTTTCTTTATTCTTCACTTGCTGGTTTTGCTATTTCCCCATTAAAAAAGCCATAATAACTTCAAAATCCACCAAAGAAACTCTTTCTTAAATTGCTCTTGAATTTCACCACCTAAAGATCAATCTTGATCTCCATTCTTTGCTGTTCTCACTTCTCAACCCACGAACCAGAGAAAACTTTCTCTCTACCCTATGGCTAAATCATCTGCACATATTCTGGTGGTTTCCCATCTTTAAGACCATTCTCCAACGTTATTATACCTTGCGGATACTGAAGTGGAAGTTTTCCAGATCACATATTACTGGAAATTAAGATCTCGTAGTTATACTACATGAGACAACTACAGATCAGGTGTTTGCTGGATCATTATTTCTACTGAGGATACTTTATCAAACAAGATGGCATATGCTGTTTTGATCATCTGATTGCATACATGGATTTCCTCCATCAAGCTATACTGATTGATGGTAAGATAGGCTGATTTGAAGCACTAACTACTGGCTGCTGTTCTGAGCTTAAATTCTGGTTTGAGTATAAAGAGTTATTTATGGTACCCAGCTTTTATCTAATTTCAGTCCAAAACCTGCACTTCTACCTGATCCCATTATCCTAGTTCGAGTGCTATATCAAGAGCCTAAATCACTCTCTGTCTGATCTTAACTTCCTCATGTATATTTTTCTTTTTGGATAATAACTTCCTCATGTATATTTTTCTTTTTGGATAATAACTTCCTCATGTATTAGCCCTCAAATAAGCTAAAATCCATCTACTTTTTTTTGATATCCTAACTCTGCCCATAAAACCGTACCCATTTCTAAACTAAATCACATAACACAATCTTTGTTGGCATCAGTTTTTAGAAACAATTATTCCCTTTGATTAACCTGACACCAGTCCTAAAGTTAATTAATGTACATCGGTTCTTGTCCTCCAGTTTAAGTTGTTGGTCCCTTTATGTTGTTTTATCATTATGCTGTATCATTTTTGTCTTTCTCAATAAAGCTTTCGTTATTTATCACAAAAAAGAAAAATACATAATCTGATTGACATATATCCAGCTTGTGTTTGACCTTGTGTTCCGAGTATACCCAGTCACAAAAGCCCCCCAATACTTTGCTGTTTTCATCCCCTGATTTCCACGTAACTCTACACTTTTTGGGTGTATAAACTCCAGAAAACAGGGCTCTGTTCTGTCCCTGTTACAAGCCTAAATCTGATCCTATTAGGGCCTTATACCTTGCTATTTGGTCTACCCAACTCTCAATAACCCCATTTGTTACCCTTTATACAGCCTCCCACAATTCTTTATAACTAGGTTACAGATTTGTTATGGCCCTTCAGTTGTTTACCCACTGATAACATTCTTTCCAAGGGTGGTGATGCAGCAATTTTGGTATCAAAGCTTGTGTGCTATATCAATTTCAGTATCAGAGCTAGGATCTCAATTGGTTCCAATCCAGCCGAGTCCTTGGGATCATTGGCGGGTTAGTTTTAGTTCATTGGTATATATTTCTGCCAGGTTACAGCTAGTCCTATCTAGTTGTAATCTCGGGAAATATCGGAAAGCCAGGTTACCAACTGGTCTTTACTTAGTTGAGGTCCTTTGGATTATGTTTTCAGACAGGTGGTTACTACTTTTTAGTTAGCTAATGTAAAGTCAATGGGTTTCACGATTAGGTACCCATTTACTTTTCTCCACGGAAAGCATATTGTGGTCATAGTCAGTGATCATTATGAGTATAACTTTATTTCTCATGGTATGGCTAAGAAACTTTCACAACATCATGAGTCAAGATCATTTTGTTATCATGAGTGTAGAGTCTGTAGACACTTTATTATTCAGTTTGGGGCCAGAGAATATATTGAAAGTGCTGATTGTTACTTGTATCAATCTTTTTAAAGGATTATCAAGTGATTTTGAGAAAGAAGTAGTTGGATGAAAGGAAGGCTACTTTCAACAAGACCACTAATATTTTGTGGATTTGTGATTGAGAAGTATATTATCGCTTCCAAGTGATTAGTGTGGTGCCAGTTGTTCTAGGCTGGTTAGATAAGATTCAAGCACTCATTGACAAGTACCAACTTGAACTTGCTAAGCAGAAGAAGAGTGAAGAGCTTGCTAATTCCAAGCTTGAGGTAGTGCATGATGCTGAGTTGCAAGTTGTCAAAGAAAAGTCTGAGGCTGAAGCCTAGGAAATTGAAGAAAAGGCCAAAATGCTAGAGATGATGATACTAATTTGGAAGTTGCTGATCAGACTAGTGGTGATCTGATTGATGAGCTAGCGATAATTGAGGATGCATGTACCATTGTTGCCCTAGTTTGTGACCAACCAGTTGTTGAAAAGTAAGATCCACATCAGGACGAGATCTAGTCTATTCTGATAGCTACACTAGCTCATGAGTCTGTGGTGTTTGCAGACATTGCTGTCCCAATTCATGTTCATCAAATAGATGAAGACCAAGTTCTAGCTAAGGAAGAAGTACAGGTTGTTCTTTTTTTATATTTTTAATAGATACACTAGTCCAAGAGTCAGAGATGAAGAAGGATGATGTGTATTACGAGATTTTTCCATTACCAATTGTTGACGAGATGCCTTATGGAAGATGTGGTCTATGGTTATGCGGTTGGACCTTCCAAACGTTGCTGATCATTTCTTTTTACAAAACTCGAGGTTGAGTTTTTTTGAACAAGGGGGTTTGATTCAGACATTGGAGTACATGAGGTAAGTACAGATCAGATGTTTGCTGGATCATTATTTCTAGTGAGGATACCTTATCAAACAAGATGGCATATGCTGTTTTGATAATCTGATTGCATACATGGATTTCCTCCATTGAGCTGTACTGATTGATGGTAAGATACGCTGATTTGAAGCCCTAACTACTGGTTTCTGTTCTAAGCTTAAATTCTGGTTTGAGTATAAAGAGTTATTTATGGTACCCAGCTTCTATCTGATTTCATTCCAAAACATGCACTTCTACCTGATCCCATTATCCTAGTTCGAGTGCTATATCAGGAGCCGAAATCACTCTTTGTCTGATCTTAACTTCCTCACGTATCGGCCCTGAAATAAGCCAAAATCCATCCGCTGTTTTGATATCCTAACTCTGCCCATAAAACCCTACCCCTTTCTAAACTAAACCACATAACACAATCTCTGTTGACATCAGTTTTCAGCAACCATTATTCCCTCTGATTAACCTGACACCAGTCCCAGAGTTAATCATTGTTGGCGTTCCCTGTAGATATAACCTTTATATCTGCCCAACTTCATAATGTGATTTACCCATCTCCAGCCTGTGTTTTACCCTGTGTTCTGAGTATACCCAGCCCACAGAAGCCCCTCATACATTGCTGTTTTCAGCCCCTGTTGTCCACATAACTATACACTGTTTGGGCCTATAAACTCCAGAAAACAGGGTTATGTTCTATCCTTGTTACAAGCCTAAATCTGATCCTATCAGGGCCTTATGCCTTGCTGTTTGATCTACCCGAGACTCAATAACCCCATCTGTTAGCCATTAGATAGCCTACCATAATTCTTTATAACTAGGTTACAAATTTTATGGTTCTTCAGTGTTTTACCCACCGATAACATCTGACGTAGGACAAATCTAAGGAAGAGAAAATATTGAAGAGAGAAGAAAAGAAATAGGAGAGAGAGATGGTATCTCTTCATGTGGAGAAGAGAAGAAAGAGAAGAGAAAGAAGAGAAGAGAAGAAGGGAGGGGCATGGGGGTAATAGGGGGGAGGGAGAGAGACAGGAGTCAACAACTCTACCCTAGAGGGATAGATAAGGTAAAGAGAGAGAAGATATAAGGGAGAAGAGCAAAAAGAGAAAAGAGGAGAGGAGAAATAGCTTACCTCGTGAACAACAATGGAAGAGGAGAGACAAGAGTTGGGGGTAGTCCACGACTCAACCCAATAGAAGAGAGAAAGAGGCTATATGTCGCCACCTCAATCACACACGTGATAATCCATTTTTCAAATATTCTTCACAGTTTTTTAATAAAATCGTTGGCCTATAAATAGGCTTACAAGTATTTGAATAAAAGACTTTGTTTCTAATAAAACTTCCCTAGAATCTAGGACTCAATATTGACCAACTTCCTAAATTTAACAAGACTCTTAAAATAAGCAAGAGTCTCAATTAAGAACACTCTTTAAAATTGAACAACTAGGGGCGGTCAACTAGGCATGTGGGCCCCCCAAAATATCTTCTAAAGATCTCCAAAATTGGAGACTTTTGGAGCTGTACGACCAAGGTTATTGGGCTCCACTAGGACTCTAAAAAGGACTCCTAATTAGACACAAGTCTTGGGTTGTACGACGAACAAAAGTGGGCCCCTTTTTTGGCTGATTTAACAGTCCAAAAAAAAGCAAAAAATTCAGTGAAGATGAGGCATAATCTTTAAAGATGAGGCAAATTATCGTGATCGAACGAAAATCATTCGAACTTAGGGACAATTATGTGGGTAACTCGAAGGTATTACGAATTACAGAAAGGCGGAAAGCCTTTTCTGCTTACATCAGTGTTAATGTAGGACCTCTAAGTTGGATTTGTGAGGGGTTTGAACAAGCGGGTAGGGTGTCAGGCTTCTCCTCTTTTCTGCGATCCTAAGCCGATGGTAATCGTGTTATTTTGATAAAGGGTTGCCTTAACGCTTCAAGGGCATTTCTAAAAGTTTCGGAGATACATCGGTCAGGCAAGGAACATTCGATTGCGGTTCCTGGTGGAAAGGGTGGCCAGGGGTGGACTAATATCTCTTACACAATTCGTCATTTATTTAGTGTAGCAATCCACCCTGAGGGGACAACCCATCTTTGAATTTGGATGTTTTCCCAGAGCTCCAAAATTTTAAGGGAGGTCCATCAGTCCATAGACTTGGAAATTTCTAATTCTTGTACGGAGATTGTGCATAGGGAGAATGATTGGGCTGTCAAATATCTACATCTCTTAAGGATGAAGAGGTCTGGTTGAGAATGGTGATCTGTTATAAGTGGAACTGTAGAATTTCATGGAATAACATCTTGGTTGGAAGTGATTGGTTTCTGGAATCAGTCAATCTGCTCGCCTGGATACCCTATGACATCGAAAGGTCTCTATGCATTTGTCTGTCTTTAGAAGTTGCTCAACAATTGTGTGACTGGGGAACTGGTATGGCAGGTTCTGTGGAGTTCGAGTTTCATCCCTGGACTTAGGATGCTTTCGTTATTAGGTACAGATGTCTCGTCAAATCCTGATGGATTCATGTATGGGGGTTACCTATGGATCTCTGGACTGAGGATGTCTTCTTATCTATCGGAAAGATTTGTGGGGGGTTGCAAGCCATCGACCCCAACAAGATGAATTGTGAGGAGTTGTATTGGGCTCGCTTGGAGGTGGAGGAAGGGGACTTGCGAAGTATACCTCGTCTGATTTCGGGTATAGATCAAGGGCGATATTTCCTTGTGGCCATAACGATTGAGGGAGATATTTCCATGGTGGATGGCGATGTGGAGATGTTAGAGCGTGGAGAGCTGGCATGTTTGCCGGTGAAAATTTCCGGCGGTGATCCGAATGGAAATCTTCCTAGGGAGGTCACCTCGAAACTTGCATTGTTATCTGCAAATGCCGTTGGGAAGCTTGACATCCATCTTAGAGGGATGACGTGCGGTAGTTTATCTCCTGTATTCGGTATGGAGTGTGAAAGAAAGAAGATGGGGGTAGCGGGAAATATGGGATTGGGTCAAAAGGAGGTGGGAGGGGATAAGGGGAAGCGTGAGGGCAAAGATAATGGTGAGGAGCCTACGCTTGGACAGGTGGGGGAGATCTTGTATCCAATAAGGATGTGGGTTGGCAGCTAAGGGGGAGCACGAGTTGGGGGTCATGTGAGTTTCACTCAAGTCATGGTTTGGGCCGGGGAAATAGATTGGGTGTTCTTGGAGTGGGAGGCCGGTTGAACCGAGTTGATGTCCTGGACTCGACTCGTGACGAGGGTCTGGTTTATTTTTATGGTGGGCCGAGGACCATTTCTTCGGTCTGGAGGCCAAGGGCCGGTCGGGGTCGAGGGATTTATTTGTGCCTGGCACATCGAATGACCCGATAGCCAGGGTCCAGTCTTCTCTTCCATTTAGGGAATTTGATATTTAGCAAGGGCTTCATTTCTTCTCGACGCAGGTGGTGGATAACGAGGAGAGATCTGATCGTGAGGGGTTAGGTGTTCTTCCTGTTGTAGTGATCGATGTGGTGTTGAATGAGGGAGACCAAGTTAGGGCTGTTGGATCTTCGTGCGAGAAGCAGGTTACGGCGACTGGGAATGTGGAAGCGAGATTGTCTACATCTCAAAATTCTTACCCCTTATGTTCTTACGTCCCTGTGAGTGATGAGATGTTGCTAATGGATCGAGAGATAGGGGATTCTTCGTGGGTGTCAATCGCCGCAGATTTGCTAAGCCCATCCATTTCTTGTTAGGAGGAGGAGGTGGTTACACCCACTGTTCCAAATACGATGGCTGTCAGTTCGGTTGTGCTTTTGGATTCTACAAAGATATTGGTTATGGGGCTTCTATGGAGAGAAGAGAAAGAAAGATCCTCATCCAAGGTATCGATTGAGGAGCTAGACTGCTGGGTGACGACAGAAGGATATTCCTGCTCCACTCAGGCTATGATCACTCAGTTTATTCCAAGACACCAAGTTATGGACTTCGGGAGGTCTCAGTTGTGTGATAAGCAGGCTGCTATCAATTCTATGTTCTATTCTAAGCATGCTGATCCTGGGTCTCTCAGGGCAGATCCTCTGGAATTCGGTGGATCGAGGATGGAATTTTCCCCAAACTTCGTGCATACGTGGACCCTGCTAAAAAATTCTTTGGTGGACTTTTTCCCTTATCATTATTTATTATCAGGTTAGTCATGTATGTTTTCCAAGCTTCATTATTGTTCCATCTTTACTGCTTTGAATGTGTGCAGTAATCAACCTGATTCGGTTGGGGATGGGAATTTTATCCATGAATCACGGTCTATTGTAAAATTCAACTCGGATGGCAGTCCAGATGCTGCTGGTCAATTGATTTTGTTCGATAACCAGGGAGAGGACGATTGTGTGGAGGAAGGCTTGAAATATACGCCCGTTGGCTGTGGATTGTGGGGAGTGTGATTTGAATCTGCTGAATTTGAGGGAGTCTGGGATCACAGATTTTTGCAAACTCCCATGTATTTGTGACGAGAGTGATAACAACTTTTTTAGAAGTGTGGAGAATCGGGATGGGCAATCAGTTTTTGATTGGGTGTTGGGTAAATTGAATCAATTTAGTTTCTTCTTAGGGGTTCCTTTGGAAGGTATGGAGGAGGAAATTAAGGATTTATTTTGTCGGATAGAGGAAAGGAGGTCAAAAGCTATGATCTTGGTATCTAAATCAGTGGACTGTAAGCAACTACGGAATGAATTAAAGAGATTAGATTATGGAATTAATTTTGAGAAATCTGTGGGGCTGGTCAGGGAAGGTGGAGTGCGGAAAGGGAAAGGGTTATATAGGAGCTAATTTTATGGATCTTAAAATCATTTCTTGGAATGTTTGTGGATTAGGTAACATAGAGAAGCGTTGTTTCATTAATCAGGGTTTCATCAATGCTAGACCCGATCTTATATGTTTCCAGGAAACCAAGCTACGAGTGATATCTGATTTGATTATTAAGGATATTTAGGGGTCTTCATCCTCTTCGTGGTTAGCCCTCCCGTCTTGGGGAGCTTCGGGGGGTATTCTCATTATCTGGAACAATAAGAAATTAGAGGTCTTGGATCACGAGTTGGGGGCATTCTCTATTTCTATCCAATATAAAATTTTGGGAGATTTTAGGGAGTGGGTGTTCTCGGGAGTGTATGGGCCTAATTTGGGTGGTGAGGTTGATGATTTTTTGGGTGAACTTGATGATATTAAGGCCAAATGGGATCTTTTGTGGTGTATTGGTGGTGATTTAATTTAGTTCGCTTTTCCCATGAAAGGAAAGGGATGGTGTGTCATGATGGTAAGATGTACAAATTTGGGGACTTTATCAACATATGGAATTTGATTTACTGCCCTCTTAAAGGAGCTAGATTTACATGGTCCAACTCTTCGCATATTCCTTCTTTGAGTAGATTAGATCGGTTTCTTTTCTATGGGGATTGGGGTGATCTGTTTTAAGATAGGCATTAGGTGGTGATGCCTCGGGTTTGTTCTAACCATAACCCCATTCTTTTAGAGCATTGTATGGCGTTTAGGGGTCCCTCTCTATTCAAGTTTGAGGAAATGTGGTTCCAGGTTCCGGATTTTTTTGATGTGGTGAATTTGGAGTGATAGTAGAATATTTGCGTTGAAATTAAAAGGACTCAAGGTTTTTTTAAAAAGGTGGAATAAAGATTCCGGCCTTTCTTTGAAGGCGGTTATGGAAAGGATCACAAAGAGTATAGTGGAGTTGGATTGTCTAGAGGAAGAGAGGAATCTTTCTAGGGAGGATCAGGTGGAGAGGGAGAGATTAAGGAAATAGTTACAAGTGGTGGTTTGCAAAGAAGAATCCTTCTGACGTTAAAGATCTCGTATTAATTGGTTGAAAGAGGGAGATCGTAACACAATTTTTTTTCATAAATTGGCTTCCTAGCGTAGGAACTCTAATGATATTTATGGCCTTTGATTGATGATATGTGGACTCAGTATCTTGCGCAAATCCGCTCTCATTGTGAACTTTTCTATAGTAACATTTTTGAGGAAAACCATCCTATTCGACCTCTCCCTGTTGAATTGGAGTTCGGGTGCATTTCTGAGAGTGACAAAAGTATGTTAGAAAGACCTTTTGGGGGAGGAGGAGGTAAAATCTGTTATTATGGGGATGAAAGGGGATAAAGCTTCGGGGCCTAATGGGTTTACGATCTCTTTCTTTTAAAAGTGTTGGGATATTATTAAAGTGGATTTGTTAAAGGTTTTTGAGGAATTTTACATATCGGAAGAATTCTATGATCATTTAAACAACACCTTCATAACACTTATTCCGAAGAAGAGAGGTGCTAGAGATCTGAAAGATTTTAGACCCATTAGCCTTTTGAATAGTGTTTACAAGATTATTGCTAAAACCCTTACTAGGCGCTTAAAATTGGTTATGAAAGGTCTTATTTCCCAACCAAAAAGGGCTTTTATTGAGGGCCATCAAATCTTGGATAGTGTGCTTATTGCCAACGAATGTATTGAGGATCGTTGGGGTTCTAGAAGGGCGGGGGTGTTGTGTAAGTTGGATGTGGAAAAAGCCTGTGATCATGTGAATTGGAATTTACTGGATTATATTCTTACTTACTTGGGATTTAAGGTAAAATGGAGAAGTTGGATTTCATTTTGTGTGAAATCTAGCTCTTTCTCTGTCATGGTGAACGGGTCTCCTGCTGGTTTTTTCAGAAGTTCGAGGGGTTTGAGACAGGGTGATCCCCTATCCCCGTATTTGTTCATCATGATC
This sequence comes from Platanus orientalis, assembly GCA_025762735.1. Classification (NCBI taxonomy): domain Eukaryota; kingdom Viridiplantae; phylum Streptophyta; class Magnoliopsida; order Proteales; family Platanaceae; genus Platanus; species Platanus orientalis. Next base: position 13,422 of record JAOXJP010241244.1, on the reverse strand, counting down.
ATTGATGTTCTTAGTAAAATAATTTCTATAGCCGAGATGGGTTATATTTCGGGTTTTAAGGTGGGCTCTGGGAGCATGTCCATATCTCATTTGCAATTTGCTAATGACACAATGATATTTTGTGATGTGGATATGAGACAAATTGGTTTTTTGAGGTGCATGTTGGGTGTTTTTGAGATGGTGACGGGGTTACCTATCAACTTGGCGAAGAGTGAAATGTTTGGTGTGGGACAGGTTCGGGATTTGGATTCATTGGCTTGGATTTTGGGATGTAAGATTGGGACTCTACCCTCCTCTCATCTGGGGATACCGTTAGGGGCTCCTTTTAAATCCAAGCAAATTTGGAACCCGGTTCTTGAGAGGATTGAAGGAAGATTGGATTCTTGGAAGGCTTCATTTCTCTCCAAAGGGGGTTGATTAACTCTTATTAAAGTCGTCCTTGCTTCTATGCCAAATTATTTTCTCTCTGTTTACCATTCTGGAATCTGTGGCAACTTGGGTTAAGAGAATGATGAGGAATTTTTCATGGAATGATTACCCTAAGCACCATCATTATCACCTGGTGGATTGGAATGGTGTTTGTAAGCCTATTTGTAATGGCAAGTTAGGTATCAGAAGGGTAAGACAGCATAACTATGCTTTGTTGGCTAAAGTGGCTCTGGAGATTTGGGCGTGAGAGGGATAATCTATGGTGTAGGGTGGTGGTTGCGTGTTTCGGAGAGCAGTCTGTTTGGGCTTCAAAAACCCCCCATGGGAGGCATGGGTGTGGTATTTGGAAGTCTATTCTTAAGGGCAATGAGAGATTTTGGAGGTTTATCATATTTCACTTGGGTTCGGGTCACGAGATTAGCTTTTGGCAGGATCCTTGGGTTAGGGAGTGCCCCCTGAAGGATAGGTTTGCATCTATGTTTTCTTTGGTTGAGGACAAGTGGGGTTCGGTCTTTAGTTGTTTTGACTTTGAGTCAAATGTTTGGTGCCCAAAGATGCGTAGAAATCTTTATAATTGGGAGATAGGGGAGTTTGGTAATCTTTTGAGCCATTTAGAGAGGTACAGGCCGGTATTGAATAGGAATGATAGTATGGTTTGGAAACCGTCTAAGAACGGTAATTTTTCCTCTAAGTCGTGCTATAAGGTGTTTTCCAATTGGGCGATGATCTCTCCTTTTCCCTCTAGAAGGATATGGAATACGGGTATCCCATCCAAAGTTTCTTTCTTTATGTGGAATGCGTATTTAGATAAAATTCTCACCCTCAATCATCTCTAAAGTAGATGACGGAGCCTGGTAAACTTCTGTGTTATGTGTAGGAATGAGGGGGAGTCGTTCAACCATCTTTTTGTGCATTGTCATGTGATGAACAAGGTTTGGGGCTTTTTCCTCTCTCACCTTCAGATTCTTTGGGTCTTCCCTGATCGTTTTCAAGATATGATTAGGGGCTGGTAGATCAATGGTGTTGATAGGATGTCTCTTCTCATTTGGCGGGCCCTCCCAGGTGCCATTTGTTGGGGTATTTGGAAGGAAAGGAATGCTCGTATCTTTGAGGGTAAGGAGTGTTTGGAAGTGAAACTGATTTTGTATATCTATAAATCGCTCTTTGATTGGGTGTCCGTTGGGGCCGAATTTGAGGAGATCGTTTGGTATTCGATATGGTGTGAGGACATGTAATTTTGTTTTCTTCTTCTATCTTTTTCTCCTCTTCTTTTACCGTCTTGGTGATGTGTGTTGTTTTCCCTTGCTTCTCTTTCAATAAAGTTTGCCTTTACCTCTCAAAAAACAAAAACAAAAAAGAATCGATGCTAACTCCTCAATGTTCGAGATATCACCAATAGGGCTTGAAGTCGATTTCCTTCAGTTACCTTTCAAGTTGGATACCGCCTCTATAATAAGAATGATGCATCTCAAGTTTCAGACCTTCCAGATCCGCTTTTAACAAAAATAAAGTCATCCGCCAACTGGATAAAGGGAACTGCCGGCCCTCCCCTAGCAGGAGAGAACCCCTCAATGAGTCCGACAAATGCTACTGAAGAGACCATTCTACCCAAAAGTTGTGTTGCCATAATGAAAAAGTAACGGGACCCCATGGCTTCCTTTGAAGAACCCCTTGGGGAAACCATTCACCAAAATAGAAAAGGTTGGGGAACCATTCACCAAGGGTGACACCACTCTAGGTTCCCCTCTCTCTACTTCTCTACGTAAGCCGTGGGCTCCCTCTTATTCTTCCTCTCTCTTCTTTATATCTTCCTCATGACGACCCCTTTCCCATTCTTTCTTCTTTATCTTCTTCTTAGACCTTCTTCTTCTTTTATCTCTATTACTCATCTGTTGCAACCTCCTCTATCACAAAATTTATAAGAGGCTGAAAATCTGAACCAAAAAATTCTGCACAAAGCATATTCACGATTGGGCATGCTAGTTAACACTAGTGGTTAAATCACAATTCTAATTTGAAAGAGTATTGTTACAGATTTTTAAAGGTAATCTGATCCTTTCTTCTTTTTTTTTTTTTTTTTTTTTGAGAGAGATAAAAAGGCGATCTTTATTGAAAGAAGAAAAGATGAGTAAAACAACAACAAACAAAACAAGAGGACCCTCATCAAGAAAGATGGAAAGCCAAGAAAAACGAAAAAACATAAAAGACCACAAAAAGAAAGAAGACACTACAACTCCTCACACCAAATAGAATGCCACTCCCTCTCTACAAACTCAGCCCTAATAGAGGTCCAGACAGACAAAAATCTATAGATATAAAGAGTTATCTCTTCCGTACTCTTCGGCTTGCCCTTAAAGATTCTGGAATTCATTTCCTTCCAAAGACCCCAACAGATGGTCCCCGACAGGAAAGACCATATAAGCGCATACATACCTCTAAATCATGGATCCATCACCCCGAAATCAAATCACACAAATGGTAGGGAAATGACCAATAAACATTAAGATAAGAAAGGAAGAAACCCCAAACCTAGTAAGCGAAAACCATAGATCAAAATCTCGGGATCGGGATCAGGATTGGCCTCAGGCGATCCTAATCGGATCCATGTCTGGATTGGTCTGGATTGGCCGATCCACTATGGATCGGTCAATAGCTGGATTGCCCTAAAAAAATTCAAAACAATCTGAAAAAATTTTAAAACTTGTATTATGTTAGTTAGAGCCTATCTATCTTATTTTTAGTTCAATTTTTTTTATTTTTAACATGTTTCATGAATAAAAGTCCAAAAAAACAGAAAATTACCAAAATATAGATACAATCACATAGATAATCAACAAAAACATACACAATTGAAGTGAAAATATGAGATACCAATATGTCAAATATAAACATGATATATCTATGAATATTTCAATAATTAAAAGTTAATACTAATCACTAAGTAGAGAATGTGAGAATGACACTAATGGCGGCCACCTGGGCGCCACCAAGAATGTTGTGGCGGATTAGGTGTAGGATCGGCATCATAGCCACGGGATGTGGATCGTGAGTCTCAGTCTTAGGACTGATCATACTGATATTGTTGTTGCCCTTGCTCAACCTCATATGTTGCATGTCTCTGTTGTTGACTCAAAGCTTGATAGTGATCAAAATTGAAGTCAAATATGAGATCTCCAACTGAGTTCATTTCTTGGCGAGGAACCTTATATATACATGGTAGAATCTGTTGGAATGCAAAATGAGGCTAAATTAGTTGATCGTAAGGTACGGGCTGGGGCATAGGGTATGAGTCTGACTGAGTATGACTCTGAGTTTGACTCTATTTATTAGTGTCATGTGAAGAACTCTCATCACCATGTCAACGTCGTTTGCAAGATCCTGTATGTCACTATGAGGTTGAGACTTCACTCTTAGAAGATTTAAACACTGGCACCGAATTAGAAGCAAATGATGCCTCATTAGTCGACATTTGTTGCCCATGGTCATATGATCCAAAGTACCAATCGTCAAATATCTCATACCTAGAGGCAGAGTGGAATCTATGGCCATATCATCTATACTTTGGTTTTCCATCATAATGTTGAATATGTGTAGGCACCTTAGACTTGCCTTTGTCTTTACCAGTAGTAGGTATAGGTCGACTCCCATGGGATGAATCTTGTGTGGCACTGTACTGATCATCATACCCTGTGAAACCGCAAGGGGTACTACCACTACCTCCGGACGCCACAGACTATCCCTCTCCTTCCTAAACCTCCAAATCCATTTGGCTAACAATGCCCTATTATGATTTCTAATCGATCTCAGCCCCAACCCCCCTTCACACAAAGGCCTATAAATAGTATCCTAATCCACTAAGTGATATCTATGGTATTTTGCCACATCATTCCAAAGAAAATTCTAAAATAAAGTTTCTATCCTAACCACCACCGACCCCAGGATGGTAAAAACAGAGAGAAAATAATTAGGGATGGAGGCCAAGGTAGGTTTTAACAAAGTCAATCTGCCACCTTTTGAATAGCTTAGTTTTCCAGGATTCTAACTACAAAGTGATTTTTTCAATTACCGGATTCCACACCTCCTTAGATTTGAATTTTGCACCCAAAGGTAACCCAAGGTAAGACTCGACACATCCCTGACTTGGAAAAGCTCACTTTTACCCTATGAAGCCCCCGACACCGCTTCAAAACCATAAAGAATACATCTAAGATAACCAACTTGGATTTCATTTGTATCACAAAAAATCATGGTATCATCTACAAACTGCAAATGAGATATCCTACAATCCCCATTCCCCACCAAAAACCCCAAAATAAAATCACCTTTTGCTTTCTTGATTATTTTGCTCAAAACCTTAGAAACCATAATGAAGAGAAGTGGAGAAAGAGGATCACCTTGATGTAAACCCCTAGAGCTCCTAAAATAACCAGCTGGCCATCCATTTATCAAGATCGAAAGTTTTACCATTCTAATACAATAAAACATCTAACTTCTCTATTTGGGCCCAAAACCCATTCTTTCATGAATATAATCCAAGAAATCCCAATTCACATGGTCATAAGCTTTTTCTAGATCAAGCTTACAAATAACCCCACTTTTACGTGACAACCATCTATCTTTAATACATTCATTGGCGATAAAAACACTATCAAGAATTTGTCTCCCTTCAATAAAAACACTCTAAGGTTGAGTAATGATACCTTTCATAACCAGCTTCAGTTTAGATGTCAAAGTTTTAAAGAATCTTGTAAACACTACTAAGCAGACTGATCGGTTTATAATCTTTTAACTCATTTGCATCATGTTTTTTGGGAATCAAAATAATGAAAGTATTGTTTAAATGTACGTAAAACTCTTCTGAATAATAAAATTCCTCAAAAACTTTCATTAAATCAACTTTAATGATATGCCAACATTTTTGAAAGAAAGATATAGAAAAACCATCCAGACCCGATGCCTTGCCACCTTTCATACCAACCATCTAGACCCGGCACCTTGCCACCTTTCATACTAGAAATAACCTACCTCGTCATCAGAGAAATTTTTCCAACATTTTTCTATCATCAAAAGTGATGCAATCAAACTCCATCCCCTTCAACCTAGGCCTAGCTCCATAATTTTCCTTAACAAACTTTGATAAAAATCTTTCACTCCTCTCCTAATTTCTGTCTGAGCCTGAGTCCATCTCCCATTAATGGATAAACAATAAAAACCATTCGATTTCCTATGATGAGATGCCATTTTATGAAAAAAATTAGTATTCTTGTCCCCTTCCTTCAACCAAGTGATCCTAGAACACTGTCTCCAAAAAATTTATTCTTTAATGGAGAGACCAAGAAACTCCTTCCATCTCTCTCTATCCACCCTTTCCAAAGGACAAGCATCCTCTCCTCTTCCACCAAATCCAACTTCCTTATTTGCCTCCGACAATCTTCCAACTTCAATTTCAAAGAATCGCCCTAACTCTTATTCCAAGCTTTTAACTTGAATTTCAAAGCTTTAAGCTTTAGAGCGAATATCTTGCTAGGATTGCTAGAGTAACACACTCTGTTCCACTCAGCCTCCACTACCTCCATAAAATCATCCTCAAGAAACCACATCTCCACAAACTTGAAAAGGATAGCCCCCCCTCCCCATCAATTGTTTTCATTCCAATAAGACAAGAACATGGTTAGAGGTAACTCTAGGAAGGGTCACTTGAAAACGATCCAAAAAGAAGTCATCCTAAATGTCACAATTAAGAAAACGATCAATTCTACTAAATAAGGCATGACTTTGAAAATTAGACCAAGTAAACTGCACCCTCTGAAGAGGCCTATCAATTAGATGTCATCTATCAATAAAATCACCAAATTTTCTCATACCAACGTCCCATCTACCACCCCCACTTCTCTCCCCAGGTATCCTAACCAACTTGAAATCCCCCCCAATGCACCAAGGTAAATCCCAACGAGCCTTAATATCATCTAACTCAGATAAAAACATGTCAATTTCATCCCCTTGAACTAGACCATAAACACCAACATACACCCACTCCACTGCTGAAGTATTTAGCCTACATCTAATAGAAATAGAATAGGCGGCCCCAATCTCATGTTCCAAAACTTCAATTCTATAATCATCCCACACCAAGAAAATCCCCTCGAAGACCCCCAAGAAGAAACTGTCAACCACTTAAACGGCCTACAACCCCACACCTCTTTAACCAAACCATCACTCATAATCTGAATCTTGGATTCTTGCAAACAAAAGATATCCTGAGTCACTCTAGAAGTACATTGCTTAATAACCGCTCTCTTATCACTATTCCCCATAAATTACATTTCGATATTCTTTTACCGCACATGAGGCTCCTTTCACATGAACCACCTGACTTATTATCATAATTGATATTATTGTCCAACCTCTTAAGTTCACTCCTCAACTTCTTAGAAATTGATGAATTAGGCTCCACCCCATGACCACCCAAAACTCTTTTATTTTCAATAAGCATGAACAATTCCGCCACCTCCTTCTCAAAACCCTCATAAGAAAATCCCAAGAAATGATCAAATTCCTCCATATTCTTTATCACCCACATAGACATGAACTCATTTCTTGTCGCAACCCCTTCAAGGAATCTCTCTTGCTCCCCTCATTACTCCTTTTAGGAGTAAACATACGTTGAATTTCCCCAAACTCCTCAGTCCTCTCTCTTATATCTAACGGCTCAACATTCAAAATTTCCTCTCCCATAACAACCAATTGATTTTCAGACTCCAAACACTAACCCCCATTAATTCCATCTAAGACACTAGATTCCAACTTCCCATTACCTATAACCTGGATAAAATTCTCATCCACACTTGGCTTATCAAAATTCCTGCAGAAATCATAAGCTGCATGCGGAGGAGAGGATTGGAATTTAGAAAACAAACAATTATGCTTATTTAAATTTACCTGATGGAGAGACAAAACATATGGATAAACCAACTGTTCACGCCTAGGCCTACACAAGATTAGGTTGACGTCCTCCTTCGACCTTTGTAGTAACCACTCCTTATCTCCCATGCGCGGAATCGCATTACCAATTTGATGGATCTTCAGACCTGAAGGAAGGCTAGGCACCATAGAGCCTCTTCTACCAAAACATCCGACTCCGCCAATGGATGAATGGAACCCCGATCCTCGTTGAGTAGCTCACGATTTGTTGTCAAAGAATGCACTCTTGATGTTGAGCAATAATCAGAACCAACACCAACACCTGTAACCGGGCAACTCCTACCACCATTATGCCTATTCAAGACATTTGAAGGCTCATGACTACTTCCAAATTGCCAAAGACTGAACCCCTAACGGAATGATCCCCCGTCACCACCAAGTGTTGCGTCTAATCTTCAACTGACGGACCAAGCAAAGGGAAAACATGCAAATCAATACAATGCAACGAAGCAACCACCCCCATGCCCCTATCCTCCATCACCTTGAGCTCATCCGCAATAGATAGGTCTGAGAAAGACACCGACAAATCATCCAAACTCAACAAAGAATTAGGAACTTTAGAACACAATGATTCCTACGTAACATTTTCCTTGGATTTGCTCCTAACCCCAGACTGATCGTCTGAATTCTTTGATCCTTACGCTGAACAGCCAGAAGAAGGTAATGATTCAAAGGGCTTGGAGACATCCCAACTCATGGACTTAGCTGTAGAATCCCCAATAGAGCGGTCCATATTAATATCCCCCACCGGTCTCCAAATAAATCTCAAACCCGGATTACCTTTTGACATTGATTCAACTTCACCCATTAGCGGTTTGAACCAGTTTACCCAATTACCATTCCGGCTAATAGCATTATTACTACTCCATAATTGAGGACTCAGTCCGACCCCATTCATTAACTAACCACATCATCTATCAAGCTTCTTTAGCCCATCCAATGGCCCAGATTTCTCCATAACCCCCACCTCCAAGTCTTCACTCTCACCGCCATACGTGTCCATATTCAAAAAGTTTTTTATACCAAAAATAAGCTCCCTAACACTGCTCTTCTTCCCTGTAAACACGGACCTATTTCCTGTTATGATATTGCCCTCTTTACACACCAAAAACTCTAACAGCGAAACAGGATGAAATTTTGATTTTAGTTTCAAATTTGAATCACCACCATGCGAGGCAATAGGGCTGTCCCTACTGAGCTTCACCGGTGGTCGGACGTCACTAACGACTGGATACCCGGCACCGATTGCAATCTCCCAAAATCACACGAAGAAGACAAAGACGAATTCACCATGGACAATTCCCCTCCAATTGAAATCACAACCAGATAATATTTACCATTATCCACAACCGAGATCAAGCGAGGGATACCCCTCAAATCTGCTTCAACAATCTCCAGTCTAGTCCACCTGAGTTCATCACAGGACAAGGTTTGAAGATCTATAGAGTATAATCCTTTGTTAATTCTAACCCATCCATTACAATTACCTGCGTAAAATTCTGAATCTATCATGCTTTTATTGCTCAACTCTGAAAAAGAAATTCTGGTGCTCATACTCTATAAATCGCCCCTCTAAAAGTCCCTCTTCTTCTCTTTTTCTCATAGGGTTTTGATCTCCAAGTGATCCCCTACAAAATCCCTCAAATTGTCCTCGGATTCCCCTCTTCCCTCTCTCTTAATTTCTAAATATTCCCTAATGTTTTACCTAAATCTCCATTAATGAATCTTTAGTTTTTCTGAAATTTGAATGTTTGACAAAGTAAACATTGTCCAAAATAGTTGAAATTTTAACCCTAGACCCCTTTACTGATGCACTACTGATCTAGAATGTTTCATAAAATTCTGACATGTTAGAAGGGTTGGTAATTTTCGAACTTCCTATCCAAAAATTATGGAATTTCCCCTTTTGGTGTTTTCTTTCTATTTTCTTCTCCTACTCTACAACTTTTTCTAATTCTTTTCTAATATTCTGTTCACTGTTTTTTTCTATTTTTTCATGGCTACCTGAGTGAATTTTACTCTATTCTTGGTTTGCTTCTGCACTTTAAATTTGACCAATTATTTGAGATTATTGGGAATATCCTGCATCACAACTATTCTAATCAAAGCAATCATGATTTAATGCCTTATTGATCCGACTGGTTGCTACACATAGTTGGCGAGAATTTAATGTCTTATTTGTCTAATTGTTTGTTACACACATTTGGATTGGGTAGGGCCTATTAGACCGAATGTGGACCTCTTCTTGGGCTTGGTCCATTAGTCTCGAGACCACTTGATGTGGGCCAGCCTGCATCATTCCTTGTTTCCGAAGTTGTTAGTTAACTCAGCTGGACCACCTTGACACCATTCCTCTAAAAGATTGCCCATAGACGCGCAGATGACCCACTCCCTTCCAAATCTTCTCATGAGGTAAGTCCACGCATAATATGCAACAGGAAAACGAAGGAAGATATGACTTCCCATGGCAATTTGTGCTAGACCGTCTTATCCTTTTCTTTTTCCTTGTTTGTTGTCTTTTGGCTTTCACCATCCCAGTGAATGTCTCCTATTTTCTCTTTTGCCTTTTCTTTAATAAAGTTTCCTTTATCAAAAGAAAGAAAGAAAGAAAGAAAGATCCAAACACAATAATAATGGCAATACATTCTCGTGTTATAACAACCTAATACTAGGAACATCTTGGCATGCTATAGTGAGTAGATAATCAAATAATGCATTAATTTGTGCTAGTGAGGGGTATTTAGGGAAGCAATTAGAAGAAAAAAAGTGATAAAGGAAAAGGGCTTTTGCCCTTGTCGCGAGGGAGAAAGAGTGACACAAGATGGAGGAGAAAAAGAAGAAGAGGAAGGAGGAGGAGAGAGAGAGAGAGAGAAACAAAAGGGGTTGACGATCAAGAATAATACAAACGAGAAATGAGTAAAGGAACTAAGGGAGAAGACCGGAGGAATGGAAATCGCCGAAGATCACTAGATTTTGCTAGATTAAAGGGAGAAATCGTAGAATCTATAAGTATCCCTTCTCTTCTTTAGTTTATAACTTTGTTTTCAAATTTAGGGAAAACTTTAATAATGTTTTCAAAGAAAATTTAGATTTTTGTAATGGAAACCCTAAAAATATAGATTAAAGATGAATCAAGAGTAGGATGATGAAATCATAATATCTAATTCAAACTAGAGGTTGTAGATGAAGAATTTGGAGATTGGAAAGGGTTGTAGAGCATTTTAGGGTGAGAAATCCTCCTATAACTCTAGAATCCGAGATGGTAGGCTTTCGACTCAATCTAATAGCCGAGCAAGAGAAAGTTTTCGCATGGGCTCATCATCTGATGCAGAACCGATGCAAGAGGGATAATAAATATGGGAGAAGTGGGGATTGATAGCTTTCAAGAACCAGTGGAAAGGAAAGAGTTGTTCCCTACATTCCTTCCTTTCCAAAGATAGATTACCACCACGAGATTCATTTAAATATAAGAACAATCATTTATATAAATGTTAAAATATTTATGTAAATTATTTTGTATATGGAAATTGAAATGATTACAACTTTCCTTAATTTTAGGCACTTGAAGATTTAACAGAGTATATAAATTAGAATTTTACGATAATAATGCATGTATACATAAATTTACATTTAAGCATTACATTACTAGCATTCAATAGAAAATGTATGATGTTATTATTATATTTATCTTGAAGGTTCATGATGATTTGAATTGAGATTAGTCCATTTTAGGAATTGATATATGAATCCCAAACCCCTCATTAGTTTGCATTAAGCATTAGACCTACTTAAGAAAATGAAATGAAAATGCATAATAGTGGAACTATATTATTATATTTAATTATGGTGTATTGTGATAACTTAATTTATTTATATTGAGGTATTTAATGTTTGCTCTTAAATTTATCAGTAAATGTGGAAATGAGTTCATCCTATTCCTTAAAAAATTGTTCATATAAATGTGTACTTTAAGCTTGTTGGAATTACTAAGAAACAAATGTTGAGCATATTATATTCTAAGTTGCGAGCATGTATGTTTTCATATCGGAAAGTGAATTCATATTTATCGGAAAGTGAATTCATATTCATATTATACATGCTCCAGTGATTTTTGTTGTTGAAACAGACTTTCTGCAAATTTTCTATTCACAGAGGTTATTAGAGGATATTTTGATCTAGTGAACCTTTTAGAAATTCTTTTGACAGTTGGTAGTTGGATATATTTTTTTCAGTACAGAATGGATGTCACTTCATATTGATTTTACATTTTTACTATTCCTATTTGGATGATTGAGGGGCTATCAAGAGAACAACATATTTTTGTGATAAAATGGAAAATTGGGAGTGCTTTGTATTATGCATTACAGGTATAAACTTCTTAATGCGGGTTGCATGTCCCCAAGAGCCTATTTAAGTCACAATTAAGAGGTAAACAGTGAAAAGGAGGTCGCCGAACTGCCACGTGTTGAGATCCAAAAATCCTTCGGGTTTGAGCTCGACACTTGATTATCAAAAAACAAGAAGAACAACACTATAACTCTTCACTTTACCCCTTTTTCTCTTTTCTTTTATTTGACAATTATTATTATTATTATTATTATTATTATTTTGTGTGTGTGAAAGTGAACTAGACAATTGTCTCGAGCACCATGATATTCAGTGACAACACGAACAAAATAGATCCAATAAATTTTCGTTAAAAAAATAAAGAAAAAAAAACTCTAGAATTAGAATAGGGGTCAGGGGGATAAACTTTACCGATGGCCCACTGCAACATGCCATCAAGTGAAGAGAAACCGCCATCAAAATCCAATTCATCATCGTTGTTGATGTTGTTGCCGTCTCCCACCACCGCCGGTTCTTTGGATTCCACTTTGCTTAACACATCGCCCTCCTCGTTTGCTCTCGCCCAAAACAGTCCTCCCGACGCTGACTCGTTTACCTGGCCTGCCCCTTCGGTCACCGCCATCGCGGACACCAATAGAAAGAGCCAGGTAGGAAGGTTTGTTTGCCTTCGCCCCATACAGAAGATAGGGGAGCTATACGCGTAAACCCTACCAAAAACAATCTAATCGGATGTGTATTGACGACGGAGGGCGAGACCTAATAACGGTAACTCTGACGGGTTTTGATTCTTTTGAACCCAATTTGGTGTCTTTTTCGGCTTGGCTTCTGTGAGCACAGAATCTGTGCATAATGCATGTCGGGGGCTGAAAACACTCATTTCGGCATTGAAAAGTGATTTGCATTTTTTGGGGTGCGTGCTTATCACTTTTCATTGCTGATGTGAGTGATCATGCCTCTGAACATGAATTGTGCATAGATTTTGAGTGCATAGAATCCGGAGCGTCTTTGTTATGCTTCCATATAATGATTGGAAAAAAATTAAACTCATTTGGTTGAACTGAATCATATGTTTACTTTTAATGAGAAGATTTTTTATTTTGTATAGTGTAATTATCAAATTTTGTAATTTGATGCTAACTTTGGACAGATCAAAGAAAGAGGGCATTGCTAGATTGGAGAAAGCGCTTCGAAATTATAGTTGGGTTTGCTCGAGAGATCCTTTATCTGCATCAAGATTCCAGATTTAGAGTTATTCATAAGGATCTAAAAGCTAGCAATATCTTACTAAATGAAGAGTTGAATCCCAAAATTTCAGATTTTGGTACGGCAAGAACCTTTGTAGGGAACCAAACGCAAGCAAATACAAAAAGAGTGGTCGGGACATAGTAAGCATATCTTCTTATTTATTTATTTATTTTTGTTAGAAAAAGAAAAAAAAAATCCACCTACAAGGTTTGGAGGTTTCATAGGTTAGGTGTATGTAGGGATGGCAATGGGCGGAAAAGATTGTATACGGAAATCTGCTTTTCCTGATATATTAGGATGGCAGTAAGGGGTGAAAACGTCAGTACTGAAAAGTGATCAGCAACCCCGAAAAAGTGAAAGTCACTTTTAGGTACTGATATTCAGCCCCCTGATGTCATCCTAATACATCAGGAAAAGCAA
>JAOXJP010241233.1:0-23169 GCA_025762735.1 Platanus orientalis | reverse complement strand
GGTAATAAGGGTCCAAGAACCAAGGGTTTTGGGGTTTTTTTTGTCAACATATGGGGTCCATATGGGCTGGTAGTCAGCCACTCTTTCTTCTCAATTTTAAGTAGTTTTAGTCTTAGTAGCAAGTATTAAGTGTTTAGGATATTTCCAATTAGGGAAACTTTTGATTTTTAGCAACATATAAGCATATAAAATAAAGGCCCCCATCCCCAATTATGCATTGAAGATTAATAAAAGTTTGATTAATTGGTGTTCCAATTTTTTTGGTCGTGGACCAAATTTCCTCTCCTCTCTTTAACCCCATGACAACTTTCGGTAGGGGTGGCAGTGCTTGGCATGACCCGTGCACCCGACACGAAATAAGTGGGTTAGGGTTGACTGTAAACGTGTTTCAGGTCAAAGTGGGTAAACCTGCTTTGACACGATTAATAAATGGGTCAGGTTCGGGTTGGGCCTGATAGTTGTATACCCATACCTCGACATGACACGAACCTGACCTGCCAAAATGAATTGCCACCCCTTACTTATCCTTTCCCTTCGTGAAACCCTCCACTCCACTTTCTTCCCCATCTCACGACTCCATCTAGTTCTCCCATATTCTCCTTTCTTCCATCTTCTCTTCCCATCTTCTCCCTATTTATTCAAATCAGTCCCAGCTAACATGCTGCACATTATTCACATCTTAAATCAAGATTACAGTGAAGAAATTCTGCAATAAGAGAATAATCATCTTGCAAAGTTGTGAGAAGCAATTACAGATATTGGACTTAATTTTTTTGGATAATTAACAACTTTATTAAAAAAGAATAAGAAAAGGAGGAGAAAGAAGCACAAACCAAGAGAAGCCCAAAGGCATTACTCCAGGATATCAGGCATTACATTAGACCCAAAAACCCTGCCCAAATCAACTGCCCATTTAGCGATTTTATCCGCTAAGGCATTATGGGATCTTGGCACATGATGAAGAGAATTACTCAAAAAAGAAGACAAATCCCGAATTGCATGGATCCAATTGGCGAATTTCATCCTATTCTCTACTCAATTTCTCAAACCCCTCTACATTCCTGCATGGACTGCTACTTTGTTAACTTTTATATGAAAGCATCTTGAAATGCTGCACAACTACTTCTATCAATCTCAAAATACCCAAAGAACTTCTTATTTTTTTCTTTATCAATCTCAATTAAACAAGTGCTTTCCTTCTTCCAACTTCTTAAGAAAAAAAATCCTATCATCCAACATTACTAGATAGAAACAAATACGACGAATTGGTTATAGGATTGACTTTTTCTTGGCTGGATGACCCTAATACCGATATGTTACATGTTGCTGGCTATCTCTACTCTTTTTTATTATGATTCATTCAGCAATAATAGTCAATCAGTTTTATGGAAGTTGAGTCATATCTGGGCCTGTGAGTTCTTTATTGTCTCAAAAAAAAATATAAGATAGGTTATATTATAGGGGTGTCAATGAGCCAAACTAAGAAGAGCTTTGCCCAGCTCTGCTCAGGCTCGTCACAGTGTCACACAAAGGTCAGGCTCAGCTCAGGCTTGTCACAAGCCTGAAGGCCAAGCTCGGCTCATTAATTTTTTTTAAAGTAAAATATCGAAGTCAAGTTTATATAGGTATATGACTGTTGATTTGACTGATGTAAACGACACTTCAACAAAACCAATTTTACATGACATCTGCTTTTCATGACATCTGTACTTTAAGTACCATGTCTACAAGTATATTAAATGTTTAAATAAATAATATACAAAAAAACTTTATCTATATATGTGAAATGATGTTTTGTGCCCAAAATTGGTGTCACCACTGAATTACATACAACAAATTGACATGTGATGTGTTTTCGAATTTGATGCCCCTTTTTGGGACCTACTATTTGATTTTGACTGTTTTAACCCTACAAACACTGTGTAAGCTAGTGGTGTGGTCATGCGTTGGTCAACCAATGTTACTCACAAAAAAATTTGTTCCCATATACATCTATAACCCTTAACGAGCCGAGCTGCAGTAGTGGTCATTTACCACACACACACACACACACACACACACACACACACATATATATATATATATACCCTTAACAAGCTGAGCATTTAACAAGCTCATTGACAGCTCTAGGCTATACTAAAAAAAATTAATAGAGAAAAATTACTGTGAGAGACTGAATTCCAGTTGATAACGCAAAAGGTAAAGGTCAAGATCAAACCAAGTACTTTAAAAATTAAACCAAGTTAAAAACAAAAAAAATTAAAAAACAATGGAACTATGAAAGAAGAAGACTCCCCAAATTCCTATCTATCTATCAATAGAAAGTAAAGGGTCTGGCTACAGTCCTTTTTTGTGGTTTTTTGGGATTTTTTTCTGCAAATTTTTTCTATTAGACACGTGTTCAGGGTTACGTCTACGATTTTCTTCTCTCTTTTTTCTTTTGGTTTTTTTCCTTTACCCTATCGTTTCTGGACTCTTCTGCAGGCCTTCACTTTCCTCCCTCTTCTCTCTACGCTCTCACTCCTTCATCTTCTTCCTCTGTCATGTTCTCAGTCTGTCATCCCTCATCTCTCATCTCTTTCACCACCGACGACTGATGGAGTCTGTTCACCAATCCAAATAACATGGTTTAATGAAGATGAAATGGGATATACATAGGGTCTGTGCTCAGCGACTCTAGGTTCCACCAGCCACACCTAACAGGTTCCTTAAAATAGGTAAGTTCTTCATTTTCTTCAACTCATTTTCAAATTTTCCCTCATTTATCTTGTTTTTTCATCTCGGTCCTGTAGTTCTAGGGTTTTATAAGTGATTGAAGCTCCAAACTGTGTTCGAGGGTATCAAAAGTATGTTTATGAAGCAAAAATGGTGATTATAGATTAGAAAAAGCGGAATCGGCAGGCAAATGAGGACTGAATGCTTTTTTTTTTTCCTTTTTTTTTGTTTTATTTTAAAGTTGTCTGTGTTAGTGTTTCACCACTTAGTTGTCTTCCTCAAGATTTAGGGGTTTTTAGTGATGGAGGGTCTAAAGACGCATTCTCACCACATTTAGTATTGGAGGGTCTAAAGAAGCATTCTCACCACTTTGTCTTCAGAGCTCTAGACAAGGGCAGATGATGGAGCTGGAGTGGCAGAGGTTGGACTTCACTAAAGATCTTGAGTTCCAGCAGATATAAATGTTTACGATTTTTTCTATATTATTGGACGCTCAATGGTTTCAATTTCGACAGTTTTAGGGGATTATTTTGTCTACCTATTTGTGATTTTTGCTGGATCTAGGAGTATAGAGGGTACTTAAGTGCTTTACCCTTTTTTTAGTATTTTCTTTTCACATTTTATTCTAATTTGCTAAGATTTTCTTTCTTATTTCTGTTTTTTGTTTGCTGCACTCACGAGCTTAGCAGCATACTCTCCTGTGCACTCTTCTATCAACAATTATTTTGTTGTATTTATTGATGAGGAGCTGCAAACAGCTTCTTCAGATGCATCATCCATTTCCGAAGATGACAAAGAAGAGGATTTTGAAACAGGGGTAGATTTTTATATGTTCTTGTACCCTGTTATTATTGTTCCTTGATCTTATCATGGATTGCAAGAAAATCCGAAAACTGTTTGTGTTAAGTTCAGTTTCACTCAATATTAATTCATTGATTCTCTTTCAAAAAATCTGTGGTGCTATAACAAACTCTTTTTCACATAAAAATTTTCAACAAGTTCCCATATAGGTCCCTCTAGGACTACTTGTACCCAATTCAACATTTATTATTTGAATTATGAAGTTAGCCTTGGTAGGTTACTAGCTTTACTTGAAGATTCATTTGGGTGTATGGGTGACTTGCTTTGCTTTTTTTTTTTTCAGGCATTGGACATTGCAGAAATCTCTTTGCCATGTTAAGCAAATTATGGGTCAGTATTTCATAAGAGACCACTCCTTTTAAGTATTAACACTTGAACTTGTTAATTTAATAGGTAGTTTTTGGGGTGTGAAGCATTAATTGGCTAAACACTTGTACATTACCCAGATATGTATGTGCTTGATGATTCTAATATCTGATTACATCACAGGAGATAAATACTCTCTAAATAAACCATGTACAAATGGAGGTGTTCTTATGGCAATCTCAGCCGTTGGACCTAGCAAAGGAGTTGGTTTGTTGGAGAAGCCGACCATTGAGAAACCCACACCTGGTTGTGAATATGAGTTTGACCTGAGGTATAGACACTAAACCTTCAGTTTGACTACCTCTTATATGTTGTGTGTGAAATTGTATGCTATTAGAATGTATATTTTTTTAGTCAGCAAATTGCATTGTCAGTTAAAATTCTTAGACTAAACAACATCAGTTCCCATCAAGTACCATGAGTCCCTTTCAAAGTAATATGGTTAAAGTATTGAGCAAAGATGAGGAATTGAAACAAAAGAAGAGTTGTATTGTTAAGGATATTAGTATATTGGACACCAAGAACCTTTCTACACATGGAACTAAACCTGTTTCAAACTCTACTGTTCTTGAACTTTATGCCTTAAAATTTTTTGACCAAGTAGATTTAGGACATTTTGTAATGTCCTAAATCGGTTATGGATTCTCACTAATCTTGATGTGTCAATCGAATCTTCAAATTCTATATGATTGAATTTATGTATTCAAATCCTGAGTGTGTCTCTACTCTATTAGATAGTAGCTATTTGAGAAAACATTGTGCTCATTGTGTTGATTTGACCTTAGTTGCAATATGGTTTATGCTACCCTGTTTTTGTCCTTGCAGCAGTATGGTTCAGATGTCAAAATCGGTGATTTGATAATAATATGGTTTGAAATGATTAAACAAGTAAAAATACATTAAATTCCTTGAACAATATAGATGTACCTAATCATTATTATGCTCAATTTTCTATTAATTTACGATAATTTAACACCAGTGATCATCGGAATCAATAATAAGTAATACTGAAACCTACGACAAGTAATAATCATAATAATCTCAGCCCAATAACTAAACAATATCACATTACCAAGAACTAGAACAACTCATCAAGTTGCTCGAGTTTAATTTTATTATTTTGTTATATATTAATGGGTAATAATATCAGTTGGTGCTTTTTTTCTCTCTTTTTGTTTGCATAATTGCAAAGTGTAGTTAATTGCTCTATTTGAGGTTAAGTACATTGGATCGATGCAATTATTTAATTAGCTATATTGCTATGAATAGAAACTATACAATCATGGTAAAATAATATAACTTACAGTTCCATAATTAGGATAAAGTATCTCCTTAAACAAATGAATTTTTAAGAATTCAAAATTGGAAATTAGCCTTCAACTATTCTCCAAATTTACCATTATGATGTACAATTTCCTCATTTTTTTTAGTTGTAAGAAGGGACATTAAAGTGTTCTTTCCTCTGTTCGTGGAGAAGGGAGGGTGGAGGCAACTACTTAGTAGAAAACAAGATTTCATAGATCACTTCTATGGAAGAAAACATCATTGTTGGTCAAATAAATGTAATGTTATACGGGTTGAGCCAACTCTACTCTAGTTGAAAACTTTGTAGAGGATGTTTCTATGGAGGTTGAACCAAAACTCAGATTTTCCTTGATAGACACAATTTATGCATTTTAGCATATGGCTAGATTGGTACAGGCAAGATGTCAACTATGGTCAGTAACAGCATTTTAAAAACGCTGTCTATAGTAACTTTAGATAACGTTTTTAACGCTATCTAAAGTTTTTGACTTTTCGCAACGCACCTCAAAACAACATTTAAAAAACATTGTATATAACTATAGACATTGTTTTTTAAATGTTGTAAAAGGTCATTTTTGTTGTAGTGTCTGAACTTTTTTCATTTTTTTGTGGGAAGTCTCCAAGGAGGAAAATCCATGTGTCGTCTTCTCATGGGATGGTCAAAGGGCGACCCCCATCCTTGTCAATGGTGCGTTATTGAATGCATCACTCGTCATCATTAATGTGTGCATCATAAATGCATTTGATGCACACATCATCAATAGGTGCATCATCAATGGTTAATGATGCATCATACGGCATCTTCTTTTTTTGTCCTTCTATAGCGCATGTGATGTAAACATTCAAGTTTGGTTTACGAGCTACGGGACTCTGATTGTTGTGATCTTATAGTCATTTTTTGATCTCCTAGACATTCCAATTACAATTCCATAGTCAAAAATGAGTTCTAACATACACAGGGTATCGTATTCTGAATATGCAAAATTCTTAAGAAATGCGTGATCGCAAATTAGAGGGGACAAATGGCTAAATCACTTCTCGGGCTCTTCATAGGAAATGGAGCACTCGAAGTTCTAAAGATATTGGTCTAATATGCATATTCGTATGATGACTAAGCATGAAGTTTTATGCAAAATCATATTCTTTTTAAATAACAGGGTTTAGGGGTTGGACAAGGAAATTTTAATAGAGAGAACACTTTTAAAGATCAAGAAGGTTAAAAGAAGATGGAAGGGACTCCTCTAATTACCAAGTGTTGGTGTGACTCTAGATATTCATTGAAAGTTTGTGTTTACTTAGGTCTAGGATGTGTCAATTAGGACTACTTCCCTAACGAAAGGCTTATACGCTAGTTGCATGCTGAGAACTGAGTGTTGTTGTAGATGAATCCTTAGAATTTGCATCTTTTTAGTAATGAGAGTGCTTGGATTAACTAGAGGGGCTTGAAAGGTTTTGAAACAAGTTTTAGCATGACTTCATATACAACTTATGGTTGGATCATCTTGAAAATGGGGACCTTCAGGGTTGGTGCCTAATCTTCTACGGTCTGGGTAATCTTGTGAGGTGTGCATGGGTCAGGAGTTGGTTTTAGACTGAGGTTGCCTAGAGTCTGGCTTAGCTGCTTCTTCCCAAAGTTCATCAGATTCGTCCCCATAACTGAGTCAAAATTTGGGTGCTAACACACTCGTTTATAATTCTCTTAGTTGGAGAAGGAAACCAACTCATAGAAGTTTCCTTTTAGTTGGAAAAAACTTGCCAAAACCCCAACAATATCCACCTTAGCATTCTTGCAGCCACCTTGAATATTTCTTATCAAAGTTGGTTCCAACTATTTCTTTTCCAAAGACATAAAACCTATAACATATGCGCCACACTCCACCTTGACCCACATTCTAGAACCATTCTAGAGAAAACCCGCACTTGTCTTTCTTAGTGAACTTTACATCATATAAACATGGAATGCACCTCACCTCAAATCTAAATCATAACTTGTTTACTATCACTGTAAACAAACATTGGCATTGAAAAATCACTGCTACATATACCATTGAATCAATTTGGTCATAACACCATTTAACTCGATCATAACAATGCCAATGCAAATGTGTAGCTATCTAGAGTTGACTCACCTAGTCAACTCTAGAGAAGGACCTTGATCCATCCCCTCTAACCGTAAGAACTATCTCACCATCATCTGCTACCTAAAAACCCATAATACGTGTCTCTACCCTAACTGTAAAGTTATTCCATGCACCCCATTTTCAGTTTCCCAATAAGGTCAAAGGAACACCATTAATTACCATATTCTCTATTAGATGATACAAATCATTCAACCTTTCTCCCTTCATCAAGATCAAATAGCCACATGTGATTTTCATAGATCCACCTATAATTGAATAGCTACAACCCATGGAGTCCAGCTGACCTAGTGATATTAAATTCTTTCGCATCTTTGGAACATATGACACACCATCCAAAATATAAATCACTCCATCAAACATCTTAATTTTCACCATTCCAACATTCATGTCGTTATAAGTGGACCCGTCACTCAAAGAAACAACACCTATCTTTTTCTCTTGAAACTTATCAAAATATTTTTTCTTAGAGCATTTATAAATTGAACAACTTGAATCTAATACCCACTCATCATGAGAAAAAGTGTTTATATATGTGAAGGCTTTGAGTACATCTCCAGTGTATTTTTCATGTTCCTCTACCAACGCTATACTAGAATTGTCACTTTTCTTCATGTCAGCATGTTATGGATAATCTCTCTTAATGTGGCCATATATATTCTTTATAATGAAACACTGCACCTTATCCTTTCATTTAGACTTGGTCTTAGAACTAGACTAGCTACTCATGGATGACCTTCCTTTGCTATTCTCCACCCGAACAATCAACCCAAAATCTTGATCTCCTTCGAGACTTGGTCTTCTCTTAATCTCATTAGATAAGAGAGATTTAGCCTCATTAGATTTACTATATCTTTTTCAAATAGTAACGTTGTCACCAAGTTGTCATAAGAATCATGAAGCAAAAGGATCTTGTTTTCTTCCTCCACCTTGACATCAACTTTGTACAATTAATCCAAGAGATGGTTGAACACATTTAAGTATTTCAAAAGATTCTCACTTTCCTCCATCTTCAACCCATATAATTGTCACTTTAGATATAGCTTGTTGGTGAGACTTTTTTCCATGTAGAATTTCTCCAACTTCTCTCATAAAATCGGTGTTGAATTCTTATGAGTCTCTCAACTTTCTCTCACAACCCAGAGATGACTCCTGAGAAAACCTAAGAGAAGTAAGACCCATGTTCCTCTAAAACCAATCTCATATTGTATAGAAATTTTTAAGCTTATGGGGCCCATGGAAAGAGAACTTGTAAGTTTCTACTTCTCCTAGTTGGAGAAGGAAACCAACTCATGGAAGTTTACTTTTGGCAAGAAACATGACAAAAACCCAATACCTATAGTATGACATGTACCCAAAAAGCGCCATATCATGACTCATGTTTTACGTAAATGGGTTGGGACCCACAATTAAGTCAGCACCATCTAGAAGATTGGTTGCGTCAAAAATTATCATGACTACTAATTTTTAACCATCTATTCTATTGATCTTTTCTAGGGGTATAATGGAATATCACCAATGGATAACAAATATATATGACCCATTATATCTCCTAAAAGGAAAATTTATGGACATTTAATAGAAAATACTATTTACTTTATATATATCATTAGCTATCTTCTTCTTCTTCTTCTTCTTTTTGTCTAATTCTAAAAAAAATGAGCAAAGATTTGTTGTAGAATTTTGTAGCACAAACAAAAAGCATATTTTTTTTGTCTTTTAATATGAGTTTTTTGTCCTTTTGTAGTTTTTTATTCATGCTACAAAAATCCATAGCTAAATTTGTCATAGCCGATCTTTTAAGAAAATAATTAGCTACTTCTTTTCATTTACTTTGAAAGATTTAAGGAAAGCTTATATATGTGAGCTCTCCTTTAAGTTTGTTTTCCTCTAAGAAGGGTGGGCCTTAGGGCTGGCCACATGTTGTGTTGACTATAGTCACAACATGTTAGTGTAGTTTAACAACCGTAGAGAATTTGGAATCTTTAAATGAAAACCTAGTGGCCTACTAATGGATAGCCCATCTAACGCAGCCTAGAAGTTGTACAAACTCATGCACATGAAACAGGAGAGACGATAGATGGAAAGGGATGGTTTAATTTACATGGATGAAAAGCACACAGATGAATTCATCCAAATGACACAACCCAGAGGAAGCACTAAGATGTGTAGTACTTGATGAAGGAGAGGAAAAGAGGCTTTACCTGTAAGAGGCATAATCGCATTCGCTTGATTCGAGAGCCGAAGGTGGTTTAGTTTGAAGGACAACCCCAAAAAAGCCTTTACTATTATAACGAAGAAATGACGTAAACTTGATAAAGTGGTGGAATCCTCAATGCCAAAGTTCCAAAAATATATTTTATAAAATTTCAAGTTTACTGAGCTAACCCTTTTATATAGAGAGTGAAAGGGAGATTCTCTATAAAATTCACTACATTAGGCATGGAATGTCTTGCACAAAAAAAAAATTAAAAATCATATGTAGCTAAAAATAAAAGAGACATTCCCCATGTAGCTAACCCCATTTCCAACATTTCTTCTATTTTCAAGATATCTAGTCAAAAGCCTTTAGAAGAGCAAGAAAAACTAGGGGAATCTTTATAACTCTTCTACCAAATTTCACTAAAAATTTGTTGCATAGGTTAACCCATGAACCAAGACCCTATCCAAAGGGTCAATCACTAATTCGACCAAACTTGGATTGCATTAGACGCTCTTAATGGGAAAAAACTTGTCCTTGAGTTTTGATCTTGTTTAGAATACCAAAACTTATTATGACAGCTTCATCAAAATAATCTTTGTAGTGCATATCCTAGAGATTTCTTGATTCCATCTCAATCCATGTTTGGACAACAACTAGTTCTAATACCAAATGATGTAGCCTAGAAGTAGAACAAACTCGTGCAAGTGAAACGGGAGAAGCGAAAAATGGAAAGGGGAGGTTTTATCCACATGGATGAACTTAGATGGCTTTATTTGCATGGATGAATTCGACCAAATGACACAAACCAGACAAGGCACTAAGAAGTGTACTTGACGCAGGTGAGGAAAAGAGAAGCAACCTGGAAGAGGCAAACCATGAAAGCTTTTGTCATTTAAAAAAAAAAGACACAAACTTGATAAAGTGGTGGAATCCTTAACACCAAAGTTTCAAAAATATTTTATAAAGTTTTTAAGTTTACTTACATCATCAGCCAACCCCTTTATATTGAGAGTGAATGAGAAATTCTCTATAAAATCCACTCAGGCATTGAATGCCTTGCACAAAAAATAAAAAAAAAATCTATATATATTTCATATGTAGCTAAAAAAATATAAAAGAGATATTTCTCATGTAACTAACCCCCTTTTTTCAACATTTCTTATATTTTCAAGATATCTATTCAAAAGTTTATAGAGCAACAAAAGCTAGGAGAATCTTTATGACTCCCACACCAAATTCCACTAAAAATTTGTCGCAAGGGTTAACCCATGAACTAAGACCCAATCCGAAGGACTAACCACTAATCCAACCAAACCTAGTCTGTTCACCATCTCTGGCGAGATTCCAAAGAAAAAGGAGCAAATGTTCTACTCCCAATTTGTCTACTCCCTCATGCTCCTAGACACAAAGGCTAGGATGTATAGGGTTAAAATTGTAAATATGGTTTTCAAAAAAAGAAAACAACACATTCCATCCTTTGTGTCTAGGAGCATGGGGGAGTAGAAAAATTGGGAGTAGATCATTTGCTCCCCTAAGAAAAACACACACACAAAAAGGGGTTAAATCAGTACCCCCATAATAAAGACCTAAAAATGCTTTTTTGTTTAGGGTCATTATCCCACGTGAGAAGGCCCCCAATAAATTATTATTGTTGTTGTGTTGTTGTGTTGTTGTGTTGTTGTTGCTGCTGCTGTTGTTGTTGTTGTTGTTATGGTCAAAGGCTCCCAATAAATTATTGTATGGAAAAAGAGGTTCAATTAGCTTCACCAGGAAGGATAGGTAAGGCCAAGAGGTCACCCAAGGTCCCAAACCAGCTACCTCGGAGGCTTGACTGCTATTATTGGGTGCTCCTCCTAGAGAAGATGTGCTATAAGAGACAAGGGTAGACATGAGAGTAGCTGGCGTTGGGCATAGAGAATAAGCATTGTGCGCACCCCCGTGCACGCCTGTGAGAGAGAGAGAGAGAGAGAGAGAAAGGGATTTGATCTTCACCAAAATAAGCATTAAAGTCAGCTTCTTTTGAGGGTTTTTTATGAAGGGAAGAAACCTTAACATTCACAAGGAGATAAATGATGGGACTACCTTCAATAGAGATAAAACTCCAATATATCTTTGGTTGAGTTGGGATTTCTCCTCAAAACAGGATTTCACAGTCGTTGAAGCTCTTCAACTAATTCCTTAAAATAAGAAAGAATGTATTTTATCCCTCAACTCCCTAGAGACACTTAAGGCCTTATCCTAGAGATTTTACCAAAGTCATTGACGACTTGGTTTACTCTTCTAATAATCCACTCTGACCAAGTTACCTAAGCTGGCTAGAAAAGTTTAAACATCAAATGTCCCACTATGATAAGATGCATCATGCAATAATATGTCAATGAAATTTTCATATATATATATATATATATATATATATATATAACATGCATGATCTAATATGTGCAGGGTGTGCATAGGAACAAGTTTGGCTAATAGGTTGAGGCTTTGATTGAGTCAACTTTGTCTATCAATCGTGGCTATACACTTGATCGAGGGTTTGTAGCCACATGATCCAACATATTTTCTCGTTATTAGGGTTTTTGTAGGATCTACAATCCTCAATGACTATGCATAACTAGATTAGAGTGACAAATTTGCAGCAATGTGCTGCATACACCATTGAAGTTGTCTCAACAGTTTGGACAAATTTCATTCAGAAGTCCTCAATCCACACTGGTTGATACTGGGTGGTTCAAAGATGAGAGGAGTCTAAAGATAAGTTTGAACTATTGGACAAAAACCAATGACACGTTCAATGATTTAGAGAAAAATCTTACTCACCCTTTTTAACAAACAGTTTCCCCTTAACCTCCAAACCTAATGCATGTGACTTTTCTTTGTTAGTGATCAATTAGCGTTAGAAGTAGATCTATGTTGAATATGAAATGAAAATACTCAAATCACAGATCACGCTACCTTCAAAACAGTTTTTGTCCATACTCTAAATCAAAACTAAATCAAATGCTACAGATGGGTCCAACGAACTTGCCTCTAAGATGAAATGAAAATGTCGAAATCACAAATCATGCATGTTGCCCTTAAAGGAAATATTTTTCCCCACTCTAGATTAAAACTAAATCAAGGACTATAGACAGATCCTATAAACCTTCTTCCAAGATAAAGTGTGTCCAACTAAAATTGTATTTTTGGTCTATAATTTTGCAGCATGATTGTTTAATTCCATCTAGGAGTGAAAATAGTAACACTGATAAAATATTTTGTTAAAGAAAAAGAGCATATACCTATTCTCAAGTATGACTTTTATGAAGTGTTGTAACTTCTCGTTAATTAAAAGACACCAACAAGAGAAAAAAATTGGTGATCACCAAGAACAACGGGAAGAAAGAGGAACCTATCTCAATCAACAACAATAATGGGTTGGTAGCTATCCCTCAACAATCGCAGGCTCCATAAAGATCTTATCTTGAAGTATCAAGGTTTGTGTAGTGACTCAACAATTCTAAAACTCAAATCAATACTACACTCAATCCACGCCTTAATTACCTTCCTCTCTGAAACAAAGAGCTCAACTAGTAGATTCCAGAAGGGTAGTCAGGTGATTGAGGTACCATCAATTACTTCATGATCCCATCTATTGGTCACTTTGGAGGCTTATGTTTACTCTAAAAAGACTGTGTCAAGCTACAAATCACCCAACATTCATCAAATGTAATAATTATAGGGTATTTTAAATGAAATAGATAGTATTTTCTGATACCTTGTGTGTGTGTATGGTAATCCCAAAAGACATGGAAGAAAATAAATTTGGAATGAGCTTAATTAATTTGCCAATAATGTACAAAGACGTTGGTGATGCATTAGCAATTTTAACTCAATTACTAGTTCCAAAGAAAAGTCTAGGGGGGACTTTCATGCCTGATCATCACCACTAGGAGTTTAGGGATATTACTAACTCTTGTGGTCTAATTGATTTGGGTTATTTGGGACCGGCATACACATGGACAAACAAAAGAATGGTGAAATTCAACATTGAAGAAAGGCTTGACAATGCCCTGTCAAATTGAACATGGAGATTAGAATATCCTGAAGAATTCTCCCAATGATCAACATTGATCATGCTTTCACTCTTCTTAATTTAGACAAGGTTGTAAGAAGAAGATGATGACTGTCTTTTAGAATTGAAGCCATGTGGTTCAAAGGCAAATCTTTCAAGGATGTTGTTGACTATGCTTAGAACAAAAGGCCAAACCAATGAATATCATAAAAAATCAGGCATTTCAAATGGGATATCAAACAATGGAGCAAGTAAACCTTTGACAACATCCAACTTGAAATTCAAAATATCAAGAAAGAACTACTTAAAGCACAGACTAATGCATTAAATTATGGAAACCTTAAAAAAGAAAAGTAATTGATTGATAGATTCAACGACATACTCAAAAGAGAAGAAATTTATTGGATGCAAGGGTCAAGGCTCTCATGGATTAAGAAAGGTGATAAAAAATTAACTTTCTTTCATATCTCAACACTCGACAAAAGGAAAAAAAGAACATAATCAACACCATAAGATTGTCTTTTAGTGAATTTTCCAATGATGAAAAAGAGATTGTAAGGGCCTTCACCCAATACTTCAATTCAATATTCACATCCAACCATCCAAGTCTCATTGAGTAGGAGTTTCTATTCACTGATCAGTCGATTACTAGAAAGGAGAATGAGGTCTTGGAGGCCATCCCAAGTTTGAAGGAGGTCAGGGTGACCTTAAATTCCATGGGTCCCCTCAAAGCCCCTAGACCTGATGGTGTCCCTGCTATGTTTTATCAAAAACTTTAGGACATCATTGGCAATGATTTGGTCAAGCTCGTTCAACAAGCATTTAGAGATAGTTATATTCCAGAGGAGATCAACAAAACTTATATTGCAATTATCCCCAAGAAAGAAACATTTAAGACTTGCAAATTATAGACCAAGTTCATTATGCAATGTCACGTACAAGATGATCACCAAGATTATATCGAGGCACATCAGACCTCTTTTAAATAGAATAATCTCTCCCACACAAGTTGTTTTTGTCCTAAGATGCCAAATCACAGATAATATCATCATTGCCCATGAAATATTTCACTCTATAAAATCCATGATGGAGAAATGTGGGGGATTCACTCTGTAGGATATGGAAAAGGCATATGACAGGTTGGAATGGGATTTCTTCATTGCAGTCCTTAAGGGCTTTGGCTTCTAGAACAAAATTCATGATATAATCATGTTTGGCGTGAGAGGAACTTCTTTCTCTATTCTCATTAATGGGAACCCTGAAGGCAGCATATCACCATCCTATGGAATTAGACAAGGTTGTCCTCTTTCACTATATATCTTCATATTATGTGCTAAAATAGTATCTCACTCGATAAATATGATGGTGGACCAAGAAATATATAAGGGCAACAGAATTAACATGTACCAAAGCTCTCCCACTTGATGTTTAATGATGATCTTCTCTTATTTGGAAGAACTAATTTGTAGGATGCTAAAAAAATTAAACTCATCTTGGAGAATTATGTGAACTACACAAAATCAACTTTGTTCTTCAATAGGAATGTTAAAGAAGAGGAAATTTGAGCTACTCAATTTTTTTGGAGTTCAACTGATGGAGAAGAAGATAAATATTTTGGTAAATTCCTCTTGCAGAATGATGATCAAAAGGTCACATGAATTTCTCTTAAAAAAATATCAGACCAAGTTAAAAGGATGGAAAACAAAATAACTTTCAAATGCAGACAAAATTACTTTTATTAAATCAATCTTGGCCACCATTCCATGCTACTGCATGGCCACTAACCTCATCCCAAAATTTATTTACAAACATATCAATGGTCTCCAATGGGTTTTGGTGGGGGAAACAAGAAGATAAAAGGATGTTGTATTTAAAAGCCTGAAAAATATTTCAAGAGAAAAAAAAAAATGGAAGCCTTGGAATTAGAGAAATGGAAACAATCAACATAGCACTTGTGGCTAAATTGGGTTTAAGATTCATTAAGAACCTTAATGACACTTGGGTTAAACCTCTAAGACAAGATACTTGAGGAACTAAGCTTCTAGGAGACCAAACAAACTAAATCCACCTCATCTACATAGAGAGTCATCCTCAGTAGTAGGGATTTTCTTTTAAAAAAGGGCTTCTTGGTCAGTTACCAATGATCACAACTTCAGTTTTTGGGAGGATCCCTAGATCTCAAGTATCTCATCTCATAAAGCCACTGAAAACATCTTTTGATCTACAATGAAGAAAGTTGTAGAGCTTATAGATCAACTTCTCGAAGTTGAAGGCAAGAGTTATTGACAGACATCTTTCCCCCTTATGTAACAGAAGTCATTAGCAAAATCCAACTTTACAATAAGGTTAGGTTCAAGGATGAAAATCTTATTTGGACTCTCGCCCCTTCAGGTAACTTTACCACTAAATCTACAGACACTCAATTTAGCAAGTGTAAGGCATCATCTCCACCAAACTGGATGATATCTCAAGCAAAATATTCAAGACATTATGGAAGTTCAAAAACATCCCTCCACATGTTACATTATTCATCTAGAGATGCTTGCATAATGCTATAACAATGAAAGGGAACCTCTCCAAGTTCATTAGTACAATTGATCCAACTTGTCTTTGTGAGAAAGAAGTAAAAACCATCGACCATCTCTTCTTCAATTATGAGTTCACACAATTAATTTAGTTTGGCCCCCCCTTAGGCCTAAGGACCCGAGAAATCAGAAGATCTTTCAAAGATTGGATTGGAGATTGGTGTTTCTTATATCCAGATTCACATGCTTTCAATATGGGTGTGATATCATTTGGTGTATTTGGAAAGCTAGGAATGAAAAAAATAATAATAACCTTTCTCCTTCAGAAAGTAACATATCCATAAAGCATCCAGGATGTTCAATGAATACCAACAAGCATCTATTTACCCTTGTGAAAATGGAGTCATTGAATCTTTTCAATCCTCTTAAATCAATGGCAGTGAGGCAATTAAGTGGTCCCCTCCACCACATGGCTACATCAAAATTAATGTTGATGGGACCACTAAACTGCATGGAGTAGCGACTACTATTGCTAGAGACCAGTCAGGTGTCTTCATTGAAGGTTCTTCTAAAATTATTCTTAAAGGATCAGTAGAGGAAACAGAAGCTTAGGGATTTCTCCTTAGATTGTAACTAGCTATCAAACTTGAAGCACAAAGAACCATTACTAAGGGAGATTGCTAATCACTCACAAAGCTACTTTTTGACAAGAATGTCAAACCCCCATGGAAGATAGCAAAAAATCATTCAAGATTGCTGGAGTCTAATGAATGTCTCTACCACAATTTCTTTTGTTCCATGAAACTATAACAATGCAATACACCTTATGGTTTCACTTGCAGCAAAGGAACAAGCTGAGGGTCCATGGAATTATGAATCAATTGATGATGTATTGGAATCCATCATTATGTCTAAAAAACATAATGTAATCCATATCAATATATGAAATCAAGCTTTGGCTCCTTACCCAAAGAAAATAAAAATAGAGAAAGACGCCAACAAATTAGGACTTGACTTATGAATTAAACTTTTAAAATATCAATAATCACAATGTCAAAAATATCTAAAACTTTGGAATATATCCAATAATTAGAGCCCCAATCTTGTGATAATTGTGATAAGTATCACCTATACATAATTAGAGAGAGTGGGGGGGCCCAGCCCCTGAGGATTTGGTAGGACAACTTTAGGTCATCCTAAGGTTGGACTGACCAAAGGGCTGACACCTCAGCGCCGAAAAAGTGAAAAGCATCCCCAAGTGTAAGTCACTTTTTCAATGCTAGTGTGTTGGCCCTTAGATCAGTCCTACCTTAGGTGACCTCAAGTTGTCCTACCAAATTTGAGGCGGTCCCCAGCCCCTGAGGATTTGGTGCGGCTCCTTAAAGAACGCTTAAGGTCTGCCCTGCATCAGGGGTGGACACATCAGTGTTGGAAAGTGATAATCACCCCCCAAAAGTTTAAATCACTTTTCCGGTGCTGAAGTGTCTGCCCCTAATGCAAGACTGACCTTAGGTGTTTTTAAGGGGTTGCTCCAAATCCCAGCCAGTGCGTGATGTCTCATTCATCTTAGCCCAAACCAATGCATAGTACCATAGAGGGCTAATGGAGTGATATTGTACCTGTATAAATCCAGCATGTGACACTATGTACTATAGTTAACACAGACCTTTATCTATGGTGCATTTACTACAACATCCTCCTTTAACCCATATTTATCCACCGAAACACCCTTTTCAGACATCATGTCCTACGTTAATAGGCGGCTTGGTTTTTGTGAGCAGGGGATCTATGCACAATGCATGTCGGGGGCTGAGAACACTCATATCAGCATTGAAAAGTGACTTGCATTTTTTAGGATGCATGCTTATCACTTTTCAATGCTGATGTGAGTGTTCACAAGCTTTTAAACATGAATTGTGCACGGATTTTACGTGTACAGAATCCAGAAGTGGTTGATCAGTAATGACGTAATATCTCTCCCATTGGACTAGAGATTACACAAACTGGAGACATTGGTGGGTGTATGGACAGTGTCATTAATTAGGAAGAAAATGTTCTGTGATGAAAATGTGGCTCTAGTGCTTATGGTGAATGATAACTGAACATGTGTTGTGTTTGGGATTAAAAACGTCTCAAAAAGTGCTTAGATGAAAAAGTAGGTGTTCAAAAAGAGACCAATTTCAAAAAACCCATCATGTGTCAATCAATGGCACGCTTATGGAGGTCTGTTTTAACACAGACAATCGTTCTCCAATCAGGTAACTGGAAACTGCCGTCAAAGAACACATGACTAAGAGTGGGGCCACTTTTAATTCATGCATTCCAAGATTGAAATTTCAAATTTTTTTGTACATGTCCAGTTTTGAGAGTGGTTTTCAGTTAATGTATTTTAAGCTTGTTGCAGAGGATTTGCTCTGGTATAGTCATCCCTCAATCAAGACCTTCCATAAAGGCTTTCGGCTAAGGGAGAAGTAAGGCTCAGGATCCTGTACTGTCTGCTTATGTCCTGTTAGGACCTGTGCACAAACAAAGTGCACGGTTTGGTATAAAAAAAAAAATGGTTATCCATTGATTGTGCACATCTTTTTTTACCAAACTGTGCACTTCAGTTATGGACAGATCCTAAATGGACGTAAGCAGGAGACCTAAAGAACCTCAGCCGCCATGCTGACCAGTTTAGTTTGGAAACCCTCAATCTTGTTTTTATGTGTGGTTTGTGGAGACTGATAAAGTTGGTGCCTCCCCAGCCCCACAGTAGCTCGCCACATTCATGGGAATAAGGTTGGTCGGCAACCGTGGAGATGGAGCCTCCCGAAAAGTAGAGAGTTTACACATACAAGGTAGCATCATAAGGGAGTTCCTTTCATGACTGCTCTTGATTGACAAGTGTATGAACAAAGGTAAATTTCTTTGGATTCTTTTAACAAGAGACAAGTGTGTGTGTGGCATTTCATGATTTTTTTTGTCGGGTAACATTTTATGTTCCTTCAATTCAAAGAGCGTATGTATTGTGTTTGTGTCTTGAATTTTCTCTCATGACAAAGTATTTGCTAAAATTAGTTGGTATAGATAAGTTGAATTAGAAATTTCTTGAATCGCAAGATTTTAGGTTTTCATGTGATAATGTTATTAGGATTTGGATTAATATATATAATTTTGTTGGTTGAATTTTTAAGACTTTTGTAACTATAATCTGTTAGGATTGTTTTACTTTTTTCGTTGCTGAAAAAATAATGAGATGTAATAAAATTAACAAGCAAAATAAAAGAAGAAAACATGTATAATACAAGATTTATGTGGAAAACACTAATTTAAGAAAAAACCAAAAAATCGCAAAAAATTATTTCATTATCAAAAAGAAAATTTGTTCAAAGATAATTTACAATTTCAAAACCCCTTTAACCCTACACATGCAACTTTAGGACGAAATGTATAAATATCCCAAAAATCTAAAACATTTGTATTGTTCACCTTCACCCAAAAATTTATATATTCAGATTGTATCCAGTTAGACTTCGGTTGAATTTCATATGCTAACCCATACATTACATAATCTTCTATCATAATGAAAGTTTCTTGATCATCTTTGTCCATGGACGTAAATGATATTGTCAAACCACGACAGTCTTGTTTATTGTGCAACTATTCTTTCCGTTTTGGTTTCCTATTCCTTTCACACTGTCATCAGCCCACGTTCAATACCTTTGTCATAACGACATGCAAAGAAGAACGTACGTTTGAGCTATTTATTGTAAAAAATGTGACCTGGTCCACGCTTTATCTATACACAGTAGATCCTCAATTAGCCCGCCATCTATGCAGAGTTGCAAGCCGGTTGGACTATAGATATCACTAAGTTTTTCTAGCAATGGGGCTAGGATTTTACAGGCTCAGTATCCTGTCCTGTCTGCTTATGTCCTGTTACGACCTTTGTGCTTAATCAATGTACACCGGTTTGGAATAAATAAATAAATGATGGTTATGTATATGTTGTGCACATCTTTTTATGGTAAACCATGCACTTAATTGTGGACAGGTCCTAACATGACATAAGCAGAGAACACAGGATCTGAACCAGATTTTACAATGGTACCACATCTGGCCTCATTTCATATAAAAGGGCCCAGCTTACCTGCGCCTGGTCGTTTTCACTGTCCGGGTTTTCGTTAACCAAAAGAATGTACTGTTCGCCCTCTCAAAGATGGGTGTGGGCCCCACACAAAAAGTGCATGAGTCCACACACCCCTATGAGGGGGCGAAGGTACATCCTTTCTCTCTAGGTAAAGCATTTTCCAGTCCGGCTAGACCTGCCCTAGTCGCCATCCCACCCTATGAGTAGCCCTAGCATCTCATACGGGTCCCAACAAATTAGGTCTAGGCCTAATCAATAATGAATCCCTCATACAGTTTGTTTCGAATTTTGTTTGGGCCGGTTTCACTTATGAATAGGTGATTTTAGACCCAGAGTTTTGCCTTCTTTAAACGTATACATTTCTCCTATATATTTGTCCAAAACCCATCAAACAACAATTAACTTGAATAAGACCCGATTTCTAATGGGGGTATAAAGAGCCAAAATTTGCATGGACAAGTCTTGTCCCTTCCATCCCTTTTCGTCCTTTACATCGATAGCAGCTGAAACAAGTGGGTTTGTCGGATTCGTTAGGACGAGCACCTAGTTTTCCGATTCAAAGCCATGCACGTGGTTTTCAAGGGCCCAACACTCCCCACTACCAAGGGCTGCCAATTGTCCGGAGCTTCATAGACGATCTTCAG
This sequence comes from Platanus orientalis, assembly GCA_025762735.1. Classification (NCBI taxonomy): domain Eukaryota; kingdom Viridiplantae; phylum Streptophyta; class Magnoliopsida; order Proteales; family Platanaceae; genus Platanus; species Platanus orientalis. Next base: position 2,226 of record JAOXJP010241233.1, on the reverse strand, counting down.
AAACCGCGGCGGAGTAAAAACCACTCTCTTGAAGTTGAAACAACCGTTAAAAGAGGCCGCAGCAGCCTCCGCAGCAGCCTCGTCTCACATGGCATCTTGGAGGATGAAGACGCAGCCAAGGATCCGATGCAGAAAGGATTGCAAGTTCTAGGTCCCTACTCTTTCATGATCGTGAAGAAATTCCACAACCCAAATCATACCTTCTAAAGAATACATCAAATTGTATGATCTTTAGGTAGGTGGCCAGTGTTTCGTTGTTTTGGTGGTTGTGGCATGCCTCTTTTGGAAAGAAGTCACGGGTTCAATCTCGTTCAACAGTATTGTACATTATTGCATTAATATTTATAATTAACGATTAGCAAAGGATAGATAGATTAATTATAGCCACACAACACAAACTTGGGATATTTTTAAATTCTACCTCTTTCCCTGTTTATTATATTTTGAAACTACTCCATAGGCGAGCATATTATTAAATCGTGTGAGACTAGAACTTGAAAATAAGTCTATGTACATAGTGAACCCTCAAAAAGAGCTCAAACCATCTATAGCCAATGCTATAAGAACACCATGCAGCAATCCAATCATAACTTGAAAAGTGAATTATGCAATTACTAAAATATCTTCTCCAACTTTATGTATTTAAAGAAATTTCCTCACATTTAGAGATGCTCTATCAGTAGGTGCTCTGCATACTGATTGGATTGCTAGAAACGAGGGAATGCATGATTCCTATAGGCTTTAATTGGCCTTTAGGTGATCCAAACTCCCTTGTGTAGTTGTGTGTTTTTTCTTTAAATTGAAGTTTGGTGAAAGACCTTTAATGGCCAAAATAATCATTCATTCATGTTGAATTCATAATTATCTATTGTTACCAAATATCATAATTAGAATTGAAAAAATAAATACACTAGACCTAAGAAAACTCCCTTGTCCATTTCCAGTCTCAATTATAAATGACCGAGCTGAAGTTGACAGTGTGACATAGAACATGACTTGTACTTCAATAATTAACAACAAAAAATAGATAAAATTTCTTTCCAATATAGTTTTGATGATTTTTGAAAAGTTTCCTTTTTTATAACATTGACGAAAAATCAAAATTTTGTCATTTCAGGGAAATTTGTGCCTATAACAAGTTCTTTATGGGCCGGTCATTTCCTACCAAAAAGAAACATTTCAATTTCGGTCAAATATCCAAAATATATACTACTGTGCTTTCTTTCCAATTTAATATGCATTATAGAGGTAAAAATTTTGTTAGTACTTGTTTGAGGTTTTAATTGACACACCCCGTTGACAAATAAAAGGCATCCATGTGGTTGTATTGTACGTATAACTCACAGTGCAAATGGGAGAAAAGAGTCTGGTTTTGTTTAAATAAACATTATCATGATAGAAAGACAGTTTTCTACAGCACAAAAGATATTTTCTGCCCACAAGATAATGGAGAACCCTAATATTTTGTATTGAACAATATACTGTCAAGAAAGAAGATGAAGGAAACAACAATTCTAATTATAAAAGGACATTCAGTGTATAAAAAGATAAGGAAACCAGGGAAGAAGAAGGTATACACACAAATCGCATAAACTTATGAACCATTTTATCGGGTTTTTATCACTTTTTGAGTTATAGTTTCTACCCTTTCATTTAGGTTTTAGTCATTGATGTGTTCCAAGATCAAGCATGATGCTAATCTAGGATTACAATTCTCAAAATTTGAGTTAGAAAACATGATCTTGAGGCAAGGATAATGTCACTCAAGCTAGGATTACTATACTCAAAAAGCTACTTTAGAAAATTCGATATTACAAAGGAAAGAATATTCAAGAAAAGAGAGGAATAATAGCTTTGTGATGATCGGAATAAAATGAAGTATACGATAAGAAAAGCCCTTTCCAGAAGGAAGGGGTCTTGATCAGTGCTACCAAGCCTAGTCATGAATTTGGAGAGAAAGAAAGTCTCTTTATAGCTTTATAGTTCGTCAAATATCAATTCATTAATTAAAATAAAGGCTCCCTTAAAATAACAAGAAGTTAGTTATGATCGATCATAATTAATTATTTCAATTAACCTTAAGATTGATGACTTAATTTCCCTAAAATCGTTCAACCCACTTTTTGAGGCTAGCTAGAAATTACAAAAAAATGTGACAAAAGCATAGTAGTAGCTTTTGTAGGTATTGACGCTCTTTCCAAGAAGCCAATGATCCTGTCTCTTATA